>CAUJNA010002956.1:5000-12597 GCA_963377175.1 Effrenium voratum | reverse complement strand
ACTACTTCAAAAGCCGGATAAAAGAACAAAACAGCTTTGCGCGTCTTCACACGCGTATGCCATCCGAATGATGGGAGCCAGCTGCAAGAACCATTTGCTCGTCACTCAAGCGCTATCTCGGACGTAACCCGGCGCGCCGGGCAACGCAAAGTGTGGCTCTGGCGTGACCACAAAGACAATGTGTTGTCTCAACTGACGTCGACCGAATGCGCTGCATTCCTGGCGCTCGAAGTCGCCCGGGCGCTACGCGACGGACGTAACCCGGTAGCGCGAAAACATTCACGCAATTCCACCGTCTCGCCATGCGTTATTCGTCACGGGTATATTCCGAGCAGACTGCGGAAAGCAGCGCGGGAAATACGCTTTCAGGCACCTGTTCTTTTAGCAGCTCCACAAAACAAATAAATGAACAAACGTTGTCTTGATCATGCGGCTGCCATCCGAGCGAGGGAAGCCTACTGCCACTGTGCGAGCCACTGCTGGGCCGGATGTAAATGCAACGCGCGCGCCTGGCGTCTATCAAGACACTGCTATCTAAGCACCTGACGTCGATTCTACGCGCGGGTTGCTTGGCGCGCGCGCGCTACTTGACAGAGTAACCCGGCACGCCGGGCGACGCGCGACGTCTAGTCTGAACGCAGCGTGAACACTTAGTCACGCGAGCGTGTGTTCGATGAGCTTCCAGGCTCAAGTTCTTTTAATTGCTTCATAAAGCGAATAAAAGAACAAACCGTGTTGCATTTCTGGAAACGCGGACGCCATCCGAATGATGGAAGCCAAGTACACGAACCGCTTGCTTGGCGCTCCCGCGCTACTTAACGGACGAAACCCAGCGCGCTGGGCGACGCAGAGTGCGGATCAGGCGTCCACGAAGACATTGTGATATCCAAGCGTCTGACATCGATGTTACGCACCGCTAGCTGGGCGCTCGTGCTCTGCGTGACAGATATAACCCGGCGCGCCGGGCAACACACAACGCAGTCAGAACACTCAGTCATGCGAGCGCGCGTTCACGGCCGGGCTGTGCTGGACAAGCACGACGAGCTTCCAGGCTCAAGTTCTTTTAGCTACTTCATAGACCGAACCAAAGAACAAAACCGTCTTGTGTGTCTTGACACGCGGATGCCATCCGAATGATGGAAGCCAGCTGCGAGAACGAGCCTGTCGCTCACGCGCTATCTCGGATGTAACCTGGCGCGTGACCACAAAAACAATGTGTTGTCTTAGCTGACGTCGACTCGACACGCCGCATGCCTGGCGCTCAACGGCGTCTGGGCGCTACAAGTATTTCTATCCTTGGTGTTCCTCTACAACGCACTGTCGAGAAGATCTGAGGCTGCTGCCCAATCCAAGCTGCGAAAACCCACCGCCCCCCCCCCCCCAAGTTCGGGCCGGCGCAGCGCGGCTGCCCAAAATGGCATGGCAAACTCTGACTTTGAAAAATTGGTAGTGAACCAAAATTGCGAGGGCAGTAATAACTTCTAAACAAATAAAACACACACACACATATATATATATATAATATACATATTGTACATAATGAGCCATTTGAACTGAAAACAAGCGTTGCCTGACCTGTAGCAGCCTCATGCCACCTGCTTTCCCGAACCCTCCCGATTCTCTTCAAGCATCCTTCTTTTCAGAGAATTGCCGAAATTGGAGACAATGAGCGGCTTCCGAAAGAATGGGTGAACAGAAGGGGGCATCAGATGCTTGCATGCCTCTTGGTTTTTTGTATTTCTCAAAGGCTGACCAGATGCCTCGGTGAAGCCTTCGGCTTACAACTTGGCATCCGCAAAACCCATGGCATCTCTGAGATAGCCTACATCAAAACTCATCAAACACGTTGAAAGGCCGCTGCCCTAGTGGCCCTTTCCTCTGCTTTCCAAGCTTCAATCTCACTTCCCTTTGGAATCCTTCGCACATCCGATGCCGTTTCAATCGCTCCTTTCACCTCCGAATTTCCGAATCAACCCCCCGAATGCCATGGAAATCTGAAAAACTTGCTGGTGCTCAGTAGGGAATGAGGGAATGAACCCAGGCTTTGGTCCCCTTAAAGGAAAATCCAGAAACCACCACTTGGATGGTTTATAAGACTCATTCCATCCAACTCCCTCCCTGCCAATGTTTTTTTAATCCAAACAACTCCCCCCATTCCGTGCCTGGCCCCTTTAAGGAAACCACCACTTGGATGGTTGATAAGGCTCATTCCTTCCATTTGCTTAAGTCCCCTGGAAAAAAATGAAAAACCGATTTCCTTAGTGATAGACTCCCTTTAAAGCCAACAGGGGAAAATAAAACATATTATTAGCCAAGTGGAAGATTCCATCCAACTCATTCCCTGCATCTCTCGCAGCCGGAAAATCCGCCTGCTTTTTTTTCTGCCAAACAACTCCCATTGAATGTTAAGTTTACACAAGGGTCATTCCACTCGCTGGACAACTTCGAGCCCGTTCCGCGCCTGGCCATGCGCTGCCACAAGGGCACACGGAAGGCCCGGCTCAGCGAGGCCTCGTAGTCCTCCGCGCGCTCCATGGATCGATCCAGCTCGGACACCGCCGCCAGCGGCATCCGCAGCGTTTGGACCAACATCCTCGGGCGAGCAAATCCTTTTAAAGCGAACTACAAGGACACCAACCAAAATCCTGCTCAAGTCCTTTAGCCCGGGAAACCAATTACAAGGACACCAAGCATTTTGTGGCTCCCTTGGCAAGCCCATATCCTCGAATCACGATTTTTCCAGAAATTTGGCCTGAGTCCACGAAGTGTTGCCCGGTCCGCGGCTCGCAAGGCGACAAACCCGAAGCCCCAAGCTGGGGATTCGGGATGTTCAAAGAAACCAATGGGAACGCCTCAGGATTCTCAGGGGGCAGTTTGATCCATGTTCTGAAAAGAAGGTTCCGTCGGGGGAAGTACAACTCGAAGCTTGGATGCCGATACTTTTGGACAGAAACGCGAGGCTTGTTCACATTGAACATGGAACATGGGCACGCCCCCTGCAAGGACATGACCTTGTTAGATCTGCGGCACGCGCCTGAATTCCCGAATTTCTCGAACCTGCCCACTGTCTTCTGTCCTCTCACCCCGCACCGCATATATATCATATACCCCTATCTTCCGATCCCAGGCTATAACTCTGAGAGCCCTTCCCAACGGCTTCGGAGATTCGAGGGGCAAAGTGTTTCTTGGAGAACATATCCATTGCCTCCAAACCATGGCGTGGCCACTCGCAGCCTTTGCCTGTCAAACGCTCTCTCTCCGCTCGGAGGAATTAGACTGGGTCGCAAGAACACACTCTCCTGCAAATTGACGCCCAGAACAACAAATGCAGAGGCCTCTCCTTTTGGCTTGGAGCCCCTTCTGTTGGGCAAGACGAAGCTTTTCGTCCAAACCCGCGGCAAGGACCTTCTTTGCAGCTCGGCAGCTTGGTGGTGACGGATTGCGCCAGGATCACGGCGTGCATGGAAAACCAAACCGAGCAAAGCAGCCAAAAGCAGGAGGTCCTCGGCCAAATCTTTGATGCTCTCATTTGGCCTCATTCTGCCTCATGTAGCCGTTTTTTAGTCTTGCTTGGCGTTGTGCGGCCGCAGGCGGGGTCAGCGGGCAGAAGTTGCCACTGCTCTGAGCCAGTTTTTATAGCAAAACTGTTTGATCCACGGGCCAGCTAGGAAAAGCTACATCCGATTTTGGCTACCAGCATCTATGGCTGATTATGTGCCAAGTTCTAGGTCACATCACAAATGAGTGGTCGAAACTTCTTCCCGCAAGAGGACATGGGAATTTAGAGCCTGCCCCCGTCCCCTTAATTTTTCCTTGGGGTACCTTGGAAAACTGATGGGCGCCGTTCGGCCTTTTCGGGGGGCTTCCGCCCAACTCCGCGCATGAACCGAAGTCGGGGTCGACGCCCTGAGCTGCCGAAGCTCAGAAGCGTCATCGAGAAGATCACCTGGCGCTCGCATGCGATGCCTACTGTGGGTGAACAAAATCCTCCACCCAGGAAACCCAAATACCAACAAATGGCTGCCCATGGTTTCAGAGTGGTGCAGGATTTCGTCCATCCACAATCATCCGCAGTATTTGACCCCCGGACGACTTTTTGCTCGTCGTATTACGGGGGCTGCTACCTTCATGCCCCCAAAACAAAATGCGAATTCACGTGTGTGGAACCGTGTCTCAGCGGCAACCCAAGCAATCAGTCGGGCGGGGAACACCACCGAAGCTTTATGCCAAAGCACGTTGACCTGCTCTTCAATGAAGGTCCTGGCCGAATCCCCTTTGTCAGTGCGATCGAAGTTGAAGAAAATCGTCACGATGAACCCCAACTTCAGGGTGTTCACAATGAGGTAGCTGTCTACCTGGCGAAGCCGGTCGTGAAATCAGCGGGCGATTGCACAAAGCAAATTGACATATGGTTATTAAGGCACAGCAGGGAATGTGTGTGGACAACTTCTGTAGTCGCCGTGCTCCTGTTTTTTGACCATCACGTCCGAACATTAGAAGAAAGCCAGCACAACTCACAACTCCATTCATAGTCGAGGGTTCCCGCAAGACAAACACAATGCATGATTCCCGAGTTTTGCGGTACGAGTGATTGACCATGGACTTCTTGATTTGTGACCACAAACGGCTTCCCAGTCGCAACAGTTGCCCAATAACCCCCAAACACAGGTTCAACCCCTGTTTAGGGCCAGGGCATAGGGAAAACGGGTGGAATCCACTCAGTCACTGGGGCTCTTTCCTTGTTGATGGTCAGCGCCGCCAAGTCCCGGATGTCTTCCCGAAAGAGAGCCGTCCTTGCCAGCAATAGGCTCTGGGTCTGGAATCGCTTCGCCTGGTGCACGTTGGCGTTGAACATGAAGCTGTCCCGGTTGTATTGCCATAAGCCTCGCTCTCAACAACAGGTCGGCTAGAGGAGCTTCCTAGGAAGGTTGCCTACAAAATCAGGCCCGGCTTGAAACCTTCATACGCGTCGGACCTCGATTTCGGAAAAGTCGCCGCTTCCGCGCAGCATTCTAAAATGGTAGGGGCAGCCCAGGCTGGCAGATTTCCTCTTTGCGTGGTGGCACTGTCACAGCATTGAATTCTCTGGATACTGCTTATCCTGGTCGAGCACGTAGCTCTTGCAACCATTCTCTTTTTGGAGTGTGTGTCTGTGCGATAGTTCACACCAGCCGAAACCAGTTCCAGCTGTAAAAGGCAGATGAACCTCCATAAGGTAAACTATTGCCGTTGCTGCGCACGTTTGAGGCCTAGCAATCAAACACAAGAGCAACCATGGGCAAGGCTTCGGCAAGGCTTCGCGCCATGGGCGAAGAGTGTTGGCTCGAGCGATGCTGGCTTCATCCAACAAATGATGCGAAGCCCCAGCGCAATATGCGGGCAGCAGCAAGACAACGCGCGTCTTTTTGTAGCTTCACTACAACAAGCTCAAACAAACAGTCCCCGGCCACATGCGAAGCTAAAGGCAGGCTGCTTAAGTAAAAGCCGTGTTTCTAGGCAGGCTGGATGGCCGTTTTCTAGGAAGACCGGGGTAACATGAAAGCTTGACTGGTATTTGTTTTGTCCGTCTGGCACCTGCGTGCGTGCAAAGTTCGGCTCTAAGTAAGAAATTGCAAGCAGTTCTGCAACAAGTGCGTTCCTTGGGAACGAAACATGTTATGCAAATCGACTTCAGGAGTTGCCTTTCGTTTCCAGCAAACTTTCGTTCGGGCCGCGAAGCCCAGATATGCTCTTCAGAACTGGGGGCCCTGCCCATTCCGCCATAGGAGGCAGAAGCACCGACCACTGCAGAAGAAACTCCCACCATGGCTTCCGCGCAGCTGAAAGCAGCAGCATGTGACTCGAAGGACGGAAAGGAAGGATGCTAAACAAGGTGTGAGCTGATGGGTTGGCTTGCCCATTGCGCTTGGCTGAAGGGCACTGCAGTTAAGAAGCGCAAGAAGAGGTTCAAGTGCCTGGGCTGGAGTCGGATGATTCTTGGTTTGTTTCTTTCTGGGAGTTGCCTTGGCACTTCATGTGACCTCAAAAGGTCACTCACCGCAAAACAGCTGTCAGAGTGCCAAAATGGCTCGTGTGCGGTGCGGCCACTCAACTGCCCTTTCTAAGCCCGTCGGCACCAATGCAAAGTTCAAGTTGACAGAGCTTACCCTGATTGATTGCGCGCAGTACATGCGGCTCTTGAGCATTTGTTTCTCGACATTCTTCTTGCGACTGCCCTTTGGCAGTCGCGTCGACAAAGTTCCGCCACCATTTTTCGGTGCGTCTCCGATTGACATGGGTGTGTCACAAAAAGCCTCCAAAGCCCGAAAGCAGTGGCTTCTCCTCTAAGGATTAGGTTTAAACAGCTTGAATCATATTTCGATTGTGAGTGGCTTCAATTGTATGTTCAGACATGTTTGAAGGGGTCGAATCGACCAGCCCTTAGCTCAGGCCAAACAAGATGTTTGCAGCGCGCTGGGCAGAGCCGCCAGAGCCGCCAGCGCCGCCAGCTTTGCCCGGCGCTTTGCCCGGCCCTTTCCCTTTCCCGCGCCTGGGATCGACACACAGTGGGACATCTCAAACATCTGTATGGATCGATACAGAATGTCCAGTATATATATATATACATGTGTGTGCCAAGCAATGGGAATTGTCTAACTAAAGCAATGTTGCATTCGTATGTCCATACGGGCATGCCAATGTTCAATTGCCGTAGCATGATATGGCATGTGCAAAGCTAGCTTAGCACCCAACCACATGACGTGGTGTCCCAGCTTGGACAGGCTGCTTTTTTGCATGCGTCAATATGGAGGGATCCCGGCCAAACAAAGAGAGGTTTTCTTTTTGGTTCCCCTTTTAAACCAAGCTGACAAGGTTACTCTCAAAAACGCGCACAGCCAAATCATCTGCCAAGTTGCCCTTTGCCTTTCTTTCGCCGGCGCCTTCGCCTCTTTGGCTGGGCGTCACCGATGTCTCCGTCACTCACCTGTTTCTTGGCTTGCAATTGAGGCTGGCAAGTTAACAAGGCTTCAGAACGAACGAGGCTTGAAGCACGAACAAATTCACCACCCACCCTACCTGGACTATGAATGGGATGCTGGAGCCCCGCCACCCCCCCTCCGAATGTTGAGATACTTTTTCAGGTGGAAAACCTGTGGTGCCCGCCTCAGAGACTTCCCCGACCGCTTGCTCCCACGGAAGGTCTAAAGACTGCGCAGCAGAACTCACGGAAAGCTGGCAGTCCAACGAGTCCAGCAAGCTTATGTCCTGAGCGCTCTGTCAGCTTCAGCCTAAAATGATGGGAAGCAACTCGAATTCCAAGTTCACACCTCAAAACGGAACTTCAGCCACTTTCGTGAACATGAGCAACTGAGCCAAGGTCCGCCTCATTCAACGTAAAGCCGAACGGCGCGTTGGCTTCCACACGGGCGGGCGTCTTGCTCTTGGGGATGGCCACAAAGCCTTGGACAAAAAACTCGTAGGGTTCGCAGAGAAAGAATTGAGCGTCCACAGCTCCGTGACAATTGGTTAACATGGCTATACAGATCTAGATAGATTACGGCACTCGTTTCCCTCTTCGCGCTAACTGTTTGTCTCTGGCACAGCTTTAGCTTCTTGA
>CAUJNA010002955.1:0-12633 GCA_963377175.1 Effrenium voratum | reverse complement strand
TTGCTTTCTTTGTTTTCTTTGTATTCATTGTTTTCTTTGTTTTCTTTGTATTCATTGTTTTCTTTGTATTCTTTGTATTCATTTTTTCTTTGTTTTCTTTGTATTCATTGTTTTCTTTGTTCTCTTTGTACTCATTGTTTTTTTTGTGTTCTTTGTATTCATTGTTTTGTTTGGTTTCTTTGTATTTATTGCTTTCTTTGTTTTCTTTGTATTCATTGTTTTCTTTGTTTTCTTTGTATTCATTGTTTTCTTTGTATTCTTTGTATTCATTTTTTCTTTGTTTTCTTTGTATTCATTGTTTTCTTTGTTCTTTTTGTACTCATTGTTTTCTTTGTGTTCTTTGTATTCATTGTTTTCTTTGGTTTCTTTGTACTCATTGTTTTCTTTGTTTTCTTTGTATTCATTGTTTTCTTTGTTTTCTTTGTATTCATTGTTTTCTTTGTATTCTTTGTATTCATTGTTTTCTTTGTATTCTTTGTATTCATTTTTTTCTTTGTTTTCTTTGTATTCATTGTTTTCTTTGTTTTCTTTGTACTCATTGTTTTCTTTGTATTCTTTGTATTCATTTTTTTCTTTGTTTTCTTTGTATTCATTGTTTTCTTTGTTCTCTTTGTACTCATTGTTTTCTTTGTATTCTTTGTATTCATTTTTTCTTTGTTTTCTTTGTATTCATTGTTTTCTTTGTTCTCTTTGTACTCATTGTTTTCTTTGTATTCTTTGTATTCATTGTTTTCTTTGTTCTCTTTGTATTCATTTTTTTCTTTGTTTTCTTTGTATTCATTGTTTTCTTTGTATTCTTTGTATTCATTGTTTTCTTTGTTTTCTTTGTATTCATTGTTTTCTTTGTTCTCTTTGTCCTCATTGTTTTCTTCGTATTCTTTGTATTCATTTTTTTCTTTGTTTTCTTTGTATTCATTGTTTTCTTTGTTCTCTTTGTACTCATTGTTTTCTTTGTATTCTTTGTATTCATTGTTTTCTTTGTTTTCTTTGTATTCATTGTTTTCTTTGTTCTCTTTGTACTCATTGTTTTCTTTGTATTCTTCGTATTCATTTTTTTCTTTGTTTTCTTTGTATTCATTTTTTTCTTTGTTTTCTTTGTATTCATTGTTTTCTTTGTTCTCTTTGTACTCATTGTTTTCTTTGTATTCTTTATATTCATTGTTTTCTTTGTTCTCTTTGTATTCATTGTTTTCTTTGTTCTCTTTGTACTCATTGTTTTCTTTGTATTCTTTGTATTCATTGTTTTCTTTGTTTTCTTCGTATTCATTGTTTTCTTTGTATTCTTTGTATTCATTGTTTTCTTTGTTTTCTTTGTATTCATTGTTTTCTTTGTATTCTTTGTTTTCATTGGTTTAATTCTTTTGTTTTCTTTGTATTCATTGGTTTTCTTTGTTCTTCTTTGTACTCACTTGTTTCTTTGTATTCTTTGTATTCATTGTCTTCTCTTATTCTTTGTATTCATTGTTTTCTTTGTTTTCTTTGTATTCATTGTTTTCTTTGTATTCTTTGTATTCATTGTTTTCTTTGTTTTCTTTGTACTCATTGTTTTCTTTGTATTCTTTGTATTCATTTTTTTCTTTGTTTTCTTTGTATTCATTGTTTTCTTTGTTCTCTTTGTACTCATTGTTTTCTTTGTATTCTTTGTATTCATTGTCTTCTTTGTATTCTTTGTATTCATTGTTTTCTTTGTTTTCTTTGTATTCATTGTTTTCTTTGTATTCTTTGTATTCATTGTTTTCTTTGTTTTCTTTGTACTCATTGTTTTCTTTGTATTCTTTGTATTCATTTTTTTCTTTGTTTTCTTTGTATTCATTGTTTTCTCTTTGTTCGTGTCTAGGGGGACATTTGGAAGCTTCCAGCTTGGGTGGAACCGATTCCAAAGCTAAACGTGTTGAATGCAGCCTTGTGCACTTTGTATTAAGCAGTGTTCTTCTTCTCAACGCTGATTTTGCAGGCAGTGGTTGGCCCCGGAGATGTTTTGTTGGGTGCTCAGATGGAATGGGTGCAGGCAGTGTTAACTGCATGGCCTTTGAGCAGAGTGTATGGCTTGCCAATCTAAGGCACATTCCTTCAGGTTGGTGGCACCATGTGGAGATGCTGCCATCCCCTGCTGGGGAGGCTTCAAATGGCACAGGATGTTACGCATGTACGCAACCACATGGCACATGGTACTTTGGCAGGTTGTGAGCATCAACTTTTGGTACCCGCCTCCTACTTGGTTTCATGGCGATCTGGCCAAAGGTAACATCACTTGGGACAGGCGTGGCGCATGGCTGAGTGCCTTCTTTGGGATGGGCGCGTTGAGGATTTGGGCATGATGTGTGCATGGCGATAGCACGGGGGGAGGAGACCTGTGAGCTCAGCCTTTGTCCTGGTTCTCTAAGCGTGAGCTTTCGAACTTTGAACACGGATATTTTCAGGGAGCAGCAAGGAACCAAGAAACAGCAAGAACAAACGACATTGACTAAAGAAGGACAGACAACACAAGCAAGTCTTTTTACACCAAACAGGGACAGCAAGAGTAGCATTGCGCCAGTGCAATCAACAGGCACAATTTTCATATTTAAGGGCTGCCGCCCAGTGCCGCCGACCCCTGGATTTACTTGTGGTTTTCGAGCAACCAAAAACAGTGCCCTTGGTTTTGGTTTCTTTGGTTTCTTGCGAATGATGCGTAGTGATGATTATCATCAAGGCAGGACTCCAAATCTCAATGACCCAAATGGCATCTGAGGCGAGGTGCCGTTTCGACAGTGATGCGTAGTCATGATTATGATCATCGCTGCTGGAGATGCTGGGGATGCGTAGTGATGATTATCCTCATGATTGCCACAGATGCTGCGAATGATGCGTAGTGATGATTATCATCAAGGCAGGACTCCAAATCTCAATGACACAAATGGCATCTGAGGCGAGGTGCCGTTTCGATAGTGATGCGTAGTCATGATCATCGCTAGGCACCCTTGGTAATGCAGAGGATGCTACGATGATAGTGATCATGACAGTCATCCGCAGCTTTGGTAATGCAGAGGATGCTACGATGATAGTTATCATAAGAGTCATCATCCTTATCATCTTCATCATGATTGTCATCGTCATCATGATTGTCATGATCATCTCTTTCTTCTATACATTTCAAATGTGGCCTGGGCGATGCTGGTGATGCCAGACACGTTTTCTTGCCACACGATGCCCTTCTATCTCGTCAAGAAAAAGCAGCTCTCAGCCCCGCTCTCTACCCCCCATCAGCCGCAGCATCCTGTGCATTACCAGTAGACACGCCCGGGCGATGCTGGTGCTGCCAGACACGTTTTCTTGCCACACGATGCCCTTCTATCTCGTCAAGAAAAAGCAGCTCTCAGCCCCGGTCTCCACCCCCCCAGGAGCCGCAGCATCCTCTGCATTTCCAATAGACACGCCCGGGCGATGCTGGTGATGCCAGACACGTTTTCTTGCCACACGATGCCCTTCTATCTTGTCAAGAAAAAGCAGCTCTCAGCCCCGCTCTCCACTCCCCCATGAGCCGCAGTCGCGCCTGGCGTCAGTACGCAAGCAAGCATAGGCTAGGGAGCATCAGCCGCAGCATCCTGTGCATTACCAATAGACACGTCATCATCATGATGATCATTATCATCTCTTTCTTGTTCTTATATGGATTTCAAAAGTAACGTTAGACACCATTGGCAATGCAGAGGATGCCACGATGATAGTTATCATCACAGTCCTCCAAACACTAACGAAAGATGATGACTATCATCGTAGCATCCTTAGCATCACCAACGGCTGTCATGATAACGATCATCGCAGCATCCTCTGCATCACCAATGCTGCCTGATAAGAGATGACGACGACCATGACGATAAAGGGGCCTACTGATCGTTATCATCCGCGTCATGACAACGATCATCACAACATCCTTTGCATCACTACTTGTTCCTTAATAACTATCATCATCGCATCTTTGGCATTGCCAAGGATGTCTAACGTCCCACTTCTATATATAGTAAGATATGATAAGACGCGAGATGATGCTAGGTGATGACCAGATGATGATAAAGATGATGACAAGGATGATAACTATCATCGTAGCATCCTCTGCATCAGCAATGCTGCCTGATGAGAGATGACGACGACCATGATGAGAATGGGGGGCGTGATGATCGTTATCATCCGCGTCATGACAACTATCATCACAACATCCTCTGCATCACTACTTGTTCCTTGATAACTATCATCGTCGCATCTTTGGCATTGCCAAGGATGTCTAACGTCCCACTTCTATATATAGTAAGATATGAGAAGACACGAGGTGATGCTAGGTGATGATCAGATGATGAGAAAGATGACGACGAGGATGATAACTATCGACTATCATCGTAGCATCCTTAGCATCACTAACGGCTGTGATGGTAACGATCATCGCCGCATCCTCTGCATCACCAATGCTGCCTGATAAGAGATGACGACGACCATGATGAGAATGAGGCGTGATGATCGTTATCATCCGCGTCATGACAACTATCATCACAGCATCCTCTGCATCACTACTTGTTCCTTGATAACTATCATCATCGCATCTTTGGCATTGCCAAGGATGTCTAACGTCCATTTTGATTTTCATATATAGTAAGATATGATAAGACGCGAGATGATGCTAGGTGATGATCAGATGATGATAAAGATGATGACAAGGATGATAACTATCATCGTAGCATCCTGAGCATCACTAACGGCTGTGATGATAACGATCATCGCCGCATCCTCTGCATCGGCAATGCTGCCTGATAAGAGATGACGACGACCGTGATGAGAACGAGGCGTGATGACCGTTATTAACCGCGTCATGACAACTATCATCACAGCATCCTCTGCATCACTACTTGTTCCTTGATATCTATCATCATCGCATCTTTGGCATTGCCAAGGATGTCTAACGTCCCTTTTGATTTCTATATATAGTAAGATATGAGAAGACATGAGATGATGCTAGGTGATGATCAGATGATGAGAGAGATGACGACGAGGATGATAACTATCATCGTAGCATCCTTAGCATCACCAACGGCTGTGATGATAACGATCATCGCAGCATCCTCTGCATCACCAATGCTGCCTGTTAAGAGATGACGACGACCATGATGAGAATGGCACGGGCCTGATGATCGTCATCATCCGCATCATGACAACTATCATCACAACATCCTCTGCATCACTACTTGTTCCTTGATAACCATCATCGTCGCATCCTTTGCATTGCCAAGGATGTCTAACGTCCCTGTTGATTTTTATATTTAATAAGATATTAGATGATGCCAGGTGATGATTAGATGATGATAAAGATGATGACAAGGATGATAACTATCATTGTAGCATCCTTAGCATCACGAACGGCTGCGATGACAACTATCATCGCAGCATCCTCTGCATCACCAATGCTGCCTGATAAGAGATGACGACGCCCATGATGATAATGGGGGCGTACTGATCGTTATCATCCGCGTCATGACAACGATCATCACAACATCCTTTGCATCACTACTTGTTCCTTAATAACTATCATCATCGCATCTTTGGCATTAGGTGATGATCAGATGATGATAAGGATGATGACAAGGATGATAACTATCATCGTAGCATCCTTAGCATCACTAACGGCTGTGATGATAACGATCATCGCCGCATCCTCTGCATCAGCAATGCTGCCTGATAAGAGATGACGACGACCGTGATGAGAACGAGGCGTGATGACCGTTATTAACCGCGTCATGACAACTATCATCACAGCATCCTCTGCATCACTACTTGTTCCTTGATAACTATCATCGTCGCATCTTTGGCATTGCCGAGGATGTCTAACGTCCCACTTCTATATGTAGTAAGATATGATAAGACACGAGATGACGCTAGGTGATGATCAGATGATGATAAAGATGATGACAAGGATGATAACTATCATCGTAGCATCCTTAGCATCACTAACGGCTGCGATGACAACTATCATCGCAGCATCCTCTGCATCACCAATGCTGCCTGATGAGAGATGACGACGTCCATGATGATAATGGGGGCGTACTGATCGTTATCATCCGCGTCATGACAACGATCATCACAACATCCTCTGCATCACTACTTGTTCCTTAATAACCATCATCATCGCATCTTTGGCATTGTCAAGGATGTCTAACGTCCCTTTTGATTTCTATATATAGTAAGATATGAGATGGTGCTAGGTGACCGATGATGAGAAAGATGATGACGAGGATGACAACTATCATCGTAGCATTCTGAGCATCACCAACGGCTGTCATGATAACGATCGTCGCAGCATCCTCTGCATCACCAATGCTGCCTGATAAGAGATGACGACGACCATGATGATAATGGCACGGGCCTGATGATCGTTGTCACCCGCATCATGACAACTATCAGCGCAACATCCTCTGCATCACTACTTGTTCCTTGATAACTATCATCATCGCATCCTTTGCATTGCCAAGGATGTCTAACGTCCCTTTTGATTTCTATATATAGTAAGATATGACAAGACACGAGACGATGCTAGGTGATGATCAGATGATGAGAAAGATGACGACCTATCATCGTAGCATCCTTAGCATCACTAACGGCTGTGATGACAACTATCATCGCAGCATCCTCTGCATCACCAATGCTGCCTGATGAGAGATGACGACGTCCATGATGATAATGGGGGCGTACTCATCGTTATCATCCGCGTCATGACAACGATCATTCCAACATCCTCTGCATCGCTACTTGTTCCTTAATACCTATCATCATCGCATCTTTGGCATTGCCAAGGATGTCTAACGTCCCTTTTGATTTCTATATATAGTAAGATATGAGATGATGCTAGGTGACAGATGATGAGAAGGATGATGACGAGGGTGACAACTATCATCGTAGCATCCTGAGCATCACCAACGGCTGTCATGATAACGATCGTCGCAGCATCCTCTGCATCACCAATGCTGCCTGATAAGAGATGACGACGACCATGATGATAATGGCACGCGCCTGATGATCGTTGTCATCCGCATCATGACAACTATCAGCGCAACATCCTCTGCATCACTACTTGTTCCTTGATAACTATCATCGTCGCATCTTTGGCATTGCCAAGGATGTCTAACGTCCATTTTGGTTTCTATATATAGTAAGATATGATAAGACACGAGATGATGCTAGGTGATGATCAGATGATGAGAAAGATGACGACCTATCATCATGGCATCCTTAGCATCACCAACGGCTGTGATGATAACGAGCATCGCAGCATCCTCTGCGTCACCAATGCTGCCTGATAAGAGATGACGACGACCATGATGATAATGGCACGGGCCTGATGATCAATATCATCCGCATCATGACAACTATCATCACAACATCCTCTGCATCACTACTTGTTCCTTGACAACTATCATCATCGCATCTTTTGCATTGCCAAGGATCTCTAACGTCCCTTTTGATTTCTATATATAGTAAGATATGAGATGATGCTAGACAGATGATGAGAAAGATGTTGACGAGGATGGCAACTATCATCGTAGCATCCTGAGCATCACCAACGGCTGTCATGATAACGATCATCGCAGCATCCTCTGCATCACCAATGCTGCCTGATAAGAGATGACGACGACCATGATGATAATGGCACGGGCCTGATGATCAATATCACCCGCATCATGACAACTATCAGCGCAACATCCTCTGCATCACTACTTGTTCCTTGATAACTATCATCATCGCATCCTTTGCATTGCCAAGGATGTCTAACGTCCCAATAAGATATTGGATGATGCCCGGTGATGATCAGATGATGATAAAGATGATGACGAGGATGATAACTATCACCGTAGCATCGTCAGCATCACTATCGGCTGTGATGATAACTATCATCGCAGCATCCTCTGCATCACCAATGCTGCTTGATAAGAGATGACGACGACCAGGCTGATAATGGGGGCGTGCTGATGCTTATCATCCGCGTCATGACAACGATCATCACAACATCCTCTGCATCACTACTTGTTCCTTGATAACTATCATCATCGCATCTTTTGCATTGCCAAGGATGTCTGACGTCCCTTTCGATTTCTACATATAATATGTAATATGATATCAGATGATGCTAGGTGATGATCAGAGGATGAGAAAGATGATGACAAGGATGATAACTATCATCGTAGCATCCTCAGCATCACTAACGGCTCTGATGATAACTATCGTCGCAGCATCCTCTGCATCACCAATGCTGCATGATAAGAGATGACGACAACCATGATGATAATGATGATAGGGATAAGAGAACAATAAAGAGTTGATGATAAGGATGATGATGATCACGATGACCGTGACGATAACATTTATCGTAGCTGCAGCTGCTGATGCTGGTGAGGATGAAACTTTGGTTATACTTATGCGCCAACCACCCTTCCCGTGCGCCTCCCCTTTTTAGAGAAAGGGTCGGCGGATTTGACAATGAGTTAGGGCAACAGGACGGTCGCGGGTTCAACATGTTGCAAGGGGACAGCCACTTGCATTTGCCAACCTGAGCACGGCTTTAGGCCCAGATCTTCCGTCAAGCTCTTGCAAAAAGACTTCGACAAAATGGGCCATGTGAATTGGTATCTGGCAAAGACGCAAAGACGTAGCGTTGAGCATGTGTTGCAATGGTAGATGGGGTGTTTGCGTGCCAAAACCAGCATAAAAGAAATCGGTACTCCAGGGGTCAGACCAGTAGACCAACTTTGAGTTGAGCAAATTCAGGTACCAGTCAGCCAACGAGCCAGCCCAGCCAGCTGGCCAGCCAGTGAGCCAGTCAGTGAGCCAGTCAGTGAGTCACTGAGTCCAGGCAGCGAATCAGTTAATCAGAAATATCGCAGGCTAGCTTGCTTATGTATTGGCCAAGCTAACTCAGTCATTTTGTCAGGAAGTCAGTCAGAAAGCTACACCTTCTCAACGGGATAGTTAGTTGGTCAGTTATTCACTAGTTAGCTAGTCGGTCAGCTGGTCAGGCAATTTGCCAGCGCAAAGCACCAGTCAGAACTGTTTGGTGTTAGGTTGTCCGCGAACACATCTTCTTGCTCATTGTTCGTTATGCGCACTTGCTTGCAGGCCTTTATTTGGCGTGCGCCGAATGCTCTTTCAACGATGCGTTGAGGACACCATGTAAGAGCGAGAGGATTTTTGCAAGCAAACCGGGCAACCCGTAAGCAACACGAAACGCTTGCCTTCTTGTTTACCGGTGTGCCTTGAGTGTTGCTTGCCTTTGTTGGGAGCGTGGGGGGTGGGAAGCCCAACCGGCAAGGAGCTGATCGCCCAGAGCGCCGGACCCGCAAAGGCGCGGATTTCGGAGCTTCAAAAGGCGCAGTCTCGCCGTCGCATCGCAGGTCTTTGAGACCCTGAAGCTGGCCGGGAAGGGGCAGTCCACGGAGCCAGGCATCCGCGAGGCACGGTGAAATGAATGACATGAATGACATGAATGGCATGAATCAAATGAATCAAATGAATTTGTTTGTTTTCATTTGTTTGTTTCTTTCTACTTTGTGAAGCATGGCACTTTCCTGCCAATCTGTCACTCGACAAATAACGTCAAAATTTGACGAGCTCTTGCGAAAAGTGAGTAGCCCAGATCTCTAAGGAGCATGTCGTCTCCGAGGAACCGTCGGAACTGGGCCAACCTTTTGATTTGTTTGAGTCCTAGCAGTTTTCCGCGAGCATGCCAAACCCTTTGCATGCTTTTCTCTCGATACCAACATCCGGAGTTTGGGAGTTTGGGAGTGAGCTTTTCACATCAAGGTGGGTGGCCCGGAAATAGCACTACTGGTACCGAGAATTTGGTGCGTGCAGCGCACCAGCAAGCCGGAACCGCGAGCGTCGTGCAAGCCTTGTGAACCTTCGCAGGCGCTGCAGCAATTGGAGACCTTCCTTAGCCCTGTGCTCACCCCAGCGGAGTGTGTAGAGCTGCTGGGAGAGATGGTTCAGGCCAGACTGGGCCTTTTGCACAGACTTTGCTGGGAGAGATTCTGCAAATCGTGGCAAAGGCTTAGGTTTTGACTCAGGGGACTCATGGTGAGGCAGTGTGAAACCTTGGCTGATCAAGCTAAGAGCGGTAGAACGGTTCTACAATCTTCGGGCTCCTATCACATGAAGTTGGCCGCTATGTCATCGAAGCTGCATGGACCAAACGAAACGGCAAGCGTCATCAAATAAGGAGCAAGGTGATGCCAGACCTTTCTGACTCTTTTGTTTATGTCATGAAGCGAAGAAGCCATGCTACTTTGCTGTGCGAAGGCGATACAGGAAATCTGCTTGCTTGCTCAGGCAGGTCAGGTTGACCCGACCGCCAGGGGCGCTTCGTAGGGCTGAGCTGAGCTCTAGCACATCAGTTGCGTATCGCAGCTGTGACTTTGTGTGAAGAAAAAGTGTGTTTCCTGGTGAAGGGTTCACTTGGCAAGGCTTGCAATCTCCTCCTCATGCCTTGCGGCCTTCGGTGATGCATAATCATGGTCTTTTCGCATTGCATGGCCTGCAGCTTTTTCGCGACAATGTGCAAGCCGTCAGTTCAGGGTGCATGCCTAAGCTCTCGATTTTCGGGTAAAGCGCCCGGTTTTTGCCGTTCTGCGTTGGAATTTGAGCTGAGGCGGCCGATGGCAAACCGCACAGACCCTGATGCGGATACTGTCCACGGAGCAAATCCTCAGTTCCTGGTAGATCGGATTGTGCGGGTGAAGATCTACAATGATGCATACTGGAAGGAATACTGCTTTGGTCTTACCACAGAGTCGCTGATTGACGAGGCCATTGAATTTGCGTGACATTCAAGACATTGTTTTGTGTATGTTGTTTGGTTCTATGCTCAGGTCGAGCCATTGCCAATTGACAAGTTTTGTTCTAAGACTTTGATACTGTGATTCACTGCATGCACGAGATTCATTCTGCCACACCACTGCGCAGCGTACTTGACTTGTATCCCTTTCTCCTGTACACTCCCAGCACACCAGCGATCAAGATGCTGCAGAGCTTGTATGCTGCTGGAAGAACTAGGTTTGGTTGTCCTTTAAACCAAGAGCGGCCCTATTTGTTGAAACACCCCGCCCCCCCACATCACCGAGAGAGTTTCTCACCAAGGGCCGACCAGGTTGAAAGTCGTCAAAGGCAAAAAGGGAAACCATTGTCCCTGCTATTGGACAGGCGGCGAAGCTAGACTATGTCGCTGGAACTTACGGTGGACGGCGCCGGCCATCGAGGTTTCTGTGCCTTTTTCTGAAGCTGTTGCAGATTCAGCCGCAGGAGGACAATAGATGAGAAGTTTGCATGCAGTGCAAGCACACAAGCAGGCAAGCAACTAAAAAGCAGCACAGCCACCTATCTTCCCTCCCACCCAACCCACCAACCAACCCACAAACCAACCAACGGACCGAAAGTAAATCCCAGAGCCAACAGAACTAACTAACCGACTAACCAAACAAACAAACAGTGTCTCTGTGTCTTTGTGTCTTTGTGTCTCTGTGTCTCTCTGTGTGTCTCTGTGTGTCTCTGTGTGTGTCTGTGTGTCTCTGTGTCTCTGTGTCTCTGTGTCTCTGTGTCTCTCTGTGTCTCTCTGTGTCTCTCTGTGTCTCTCTGTGTCTCTCTGTGTCTCTCTGTCTCTGTGTGTCTCTGTGTGTCTCTGTGTGTCTCTGTGTGTCTCTGTGTGTCTCTGTGTGTCTCTGTGTGTCTCTGTGTGTCTCTGTGTGTCTCTGTGTGTCTCTGTGTGTCTCTGTGTGTCTCTGTGGTGTCTCTGTGTGTCTCTGTGTGTCTCTGTGTGTCTCTGTGTGTCTCTGTGTGTCTCTGTGTGTCTCTGTGTGTCTCTGTGTGTCTCTGTGTGTCTCTGTGTGTCCTCTGTGTGTCTCTGTGTGTCTCTGTGTGTCTCTGTGTGTCTCTGTGTGTCTCTGTGTGTCTCTGTGTGTCTCTGTGTGTCTCTGTGTGTCTCTGTGTGTCTCTGTGTGTCTCTGTGTGTCTCTGTGTGTCCTTGTGTGTCTCTGTGTGTCTCTGTGTGTCTCTGTGTGTCTCTGTGTGTCTCTGTGTGTCTCTGTGTGTCTCTGTGTGTCTCTGTGTGTCTCTGTGTGTCTCTGTGTGTCTCTGTGTGTCTCTGTGTGTCTCTGTGTGTCTCTGTGTGTCTCTGTTTGTCTCTGTGTGTCTCTGTTTGTCTCTGTGTGTCTCTGTGTGTCTCTGTGTGTCTCTGTGTGTCTCTGTGTGTCTCTGTGTGTCTCTGTGTGTCTCTGTGTGTCTCTGTGTGTCTCTGTGTGTCTCTGTGTGTCTAGGTGTGTCTCTGTGTGTCTCTGTGTGTCTCTGTGTGTCTCTGTGTGTCTCTGTGTGTCTCTGTGTGTCTCTGTGTGTCTCTGTGTGTCTCTGTGTGTCTCTGTGTGTCTCTGTGTGTCTGTGTCTGTGTGTCTCTGTGTGTCTCTGTGTGTCTCTGTGTGTCTCTGTGTGTCTCTGTGTGTCTCTGCGTGTCTCTGCGTCTGCGTCTGCGTCTGCGTCTGCGTCTGCGTCTGCGTCTGCGTCTGCGTCTGTGTCTGCGTCTGTGTCTGTGTCTGTGTCTGTGTCTGTGTCTGTGTCTGTGTCTGTGTCTGTGTC
>CAUJNA010002954.1:0-7500 GCA_963377175.1 Effrenium voratum | reverse complement strand
GGAAACGAGAGAAGGGGAGAAGGAGGGAAAGAGGGACAGAAAGAGAGAAAGAAAGAAAGAACGAAAGAAAGAAAGAAAGAAAGAAAGAAAGAAAGAAAGAAAGTAAGTGTGCGTATTTAAGGCGACGCATCCCGCCCAGAGAAACGAGAGGACAAAGCCAATGCTCGAGGAAGAGGGCGTCGAATCCCGCAGAGGGGCCATGAGGAAGAGCACGATGAAGCAACGGTAGGGAACGAAGACGGCAAGCCAAACAGCGCGAGGGGACCGAGGACCACGAACAAATAGGCAAACAAGAAGAGGACGACGACGAAAAAGGGCAAACGACGCGGCAGAGAAGAAGCCATCCCTAAACGGGCCAAGAAGAAGAACAGCAACACGCAGAAGACGGAAGGCCGGAAGAAGGAACGGGAGGAAGGAGAAGCCATCCCTAAACGGGCGAAGAGCAAGACGACGGACACGCGGACGACGAAGGCGAGGATGGAGGGTGAGACGTCACTATGGTCTGACCGCTGTCTTCCCTTTAGTGAAACCTCGTTCCTGGTTAAATGTGAAATTCCGCTGTTCTATGATCAGCACGTTCAGGTCAAATTTTCCGACAGAGCCGGCCCGGGGTCACACAATGGGTACACCCGAGGATTCCCCACGAATGGGGTGTACACACTTAAACTCCAAATGGAGAGTGCTCATCTTTCGAGTACAACTGATGAGTCTCGAGTACAACTGATGAGTCTCGAGTAAGATAAGTTTCGGCTCACGATCTCACGATGCACTCGGCTTCCCTCTAGTGACGAAAGCGTTACAAGGTCCAACATGAAGCACACACCGCGAGAGAAAGAAGAGGGCCAAATGGACTTTGCAACACAGATCAGCAGGTACACGGATTGGCGTCCCAATCCGCTTCACGGAGGTTCCACAGCCGTCTTCGTTGGCAGTAGGACTGTGGTCTCCCTACTGCCCCCTGCAGCAACGGAAAAAGGTTTTGGTGGCAGGGTATTCTGCCACTCCGCACACACACACACACACACACACACACACACACACACACACACACACACACCACACACCACACACACACACACCACACACACCACACACACCACACACCACACACCACACCACACACACCACACACACCACACACACCACACACAACACACACACACACACACACACAACACACACACACACACACACACACAACACACACACAACACACACAACACACACAACACACACAACACACACAACACACACAACACACACAACACACACAACACACACAACACACACAACACACACAACACACACAACACACACACACACCACACACACACACACAACACACACACAAACAAACACAAACAAACAAACACAAACAGACAGACACAGGCACAATAAAAAACCGGGCGAGCAAGAATCACTCAATCAATCAAGCCAATGAATCAACCGACCAATGAAGCAATGGATGAATGAATGAATGAATGAATAAATGAAAGAAAGAAAGAACGAAAGAAAGAAAGAAAGAAAGAAAGAATGAATGAATGAAATCAATCAAATCCAATCCAATCCAATCCAATCCAATCCAATCCAATCCAATCCAAGCAATCAAATCAGATCACTCACTCACTCAATCAGCACTTCAGTATTGGTTTGAGATCAATCGAACGATCAACCATCCAAGCAATCCAACAAACAAACAAAATCAAACAAACAAACCCCCACCCACACACACACACACACACGCACAAACAAACAAACAAACAAACAACCAGGCAGGGAGGCAGACAAACAAACAAGTAGACAAACAGACAAACAGACAGCAAACAAACAGACAGACAGGCAGGCAGGCAGGCAAACAAACAGGCAGGCAGGCAAACAAACAAACAAAAAACAAACAAACATGCCAAACAAACATGCCAAAGAAGCAAGCAAACAAAACAAACAACCACATAAGCAGGAAATCTCAGCTAGAGCTTCACCATCTCCTCTCTAATTGTGTCGCAAAGAGGATCCACGCGCATAGATCCGTCTGCTGACCAACAAGGGCCTCTGCCTGGTGCAGCACACCCCTAAGCAGCACAAAGCATCATGAGGCTAATCCTCTGGACGGGACATAGCGTGCCTGCCCGGAAAGCAGTCCCTAGAGATATGTTGCAAGGAGCTGCCTCCATGCCTCCGATTTAGACAACAACCACAAGGCAAATATATAATTTGGCCAACCCCCTCCTGACGGTCCACTTTGAGCAGCTTGGCAGCCAGCAGCCTCACGCCGTCCCGGTCCAGCGCCTTTCTCACCAGTTCTGCGGCTTCCGGCTCCTCTTTGGGCATGACCCTGCCCGAAGGGCTGATGATGGTGACCTGGCATCTCGACATGAAGCCAAAATTATTTCTTTTCACCCAATTTAGAAAGCGGATTCATGGCGCTGTTCAAAAACAAGGCCCATTCAGCATCCTTGGTGCCTCCTTGGTGCCCTCAAGGGGTCTAACTTTAGCAGGCTGGGAAAATTTCTGAAAACATACGTCTTCCGACAAAAGACGACTTGATTTTAACCAGCAAGCTCACGAGCAGTTTCTGACTGTCATAGCTCTGGAAACAATCAAAACCGTGGGCTGTGCTACGAGGCAGGTGTGGCTGGAAAAATGGTCATAGAGGGGTTTCGCCCTTGTCCCTTTAACACCAGGCTTCCAGTGATTATGGGGAAAAAGTGTCGTGTTTTGGTGGCCACATTTGAAGATGAAACCCTCTACTCCAAACAACTTGCTTCGCCCGCCTGGCTGCCCAGGCGCCGCATGGCCTGCGCGATCTCCAGGCCGATGACACCAGCCCCCAGCACCACCAGCCGCGGCGGCAAGTGCCGTAAGTTCCAGAGGTTGGAGTTGGTCAGGTGGGGGATGCCCTGGGATTGAACACTCTTGGGGTCAACATGTTTGTTCATCTCAACTAACCAAATCGATACCAAACAACTTTCTCGCGCGCTCCGACGGTTGCGGTTGCCTCCAGCTCCTTTGGCACTAGCGCGCCGGCGCCAGTGCCAAGGATACACTTCCGGAAGCCCAGCTCCGTGCCGTCTGCCAGCGTCACCTGGCGCTTTCCCATGAACCGGGCCGCGCCGGAGTAAACCTCCACCCCCAAGTCTTCGGAATACCTGACCGATGGGGCCCTGGGCCCAATTCGAAATAAAACAAAAACGAGCAAAACACATAAGACAACAACTACCAGCTTTGAGGTACAGTTTTAGACACCTGTTTGGTTGAAGAAAACTATTCTTCGGGGCCTTGCTTTTAGACATGCCCACCTCCGCACTGAGTCGTGCTCCGAGATCTCAGCGCGGATTCGCCGCATGCGTGACATGACGGCCTCAAGCAAAAGCCGCAGAACTAGGTCTTGCTTTACGTGTACGTTTTAGAAAAAAATCTATGGTGGTGGCTACCGTTTCTTGAGAGAGACAGGGAAACCCCAAAGGGCAGGTGATCCCAACGCTGCCACTGGTCAACGGGAGCGATTTGTCAAAGAACGGTGCCGCGTCTCAGAGGGTCAAGTGCCCAACTTGCCAACGGTTTGCATGTACCTTTTGTGTGTATACACGTTTACGTAGATATAGTGTAAGTACACTGTTTCATAATATGCGTCCTCCATTGGATTTCAGAAACGACGCCATCTCACAAGACCAACTGTGGATTGGCAAATGTATTTACAACATGGCCAAATCCTACAGAATGGAGCATATTTTTGGGAATGAGTAATTTTGGGCCTCGAGGCTCGGAATGCGATGGGAAATCTGCCAAGCATTCCCGTTTTGTAGGGCAACTCCGGCCTAAAATATGACTGCGCAAAACGCATGGCTACAACAAGCTATGTAATGATGACCCTACAGCCATACGCGCTTCTTGATGCGGATCTGCATGGGTTTCGCTCCTCTGGCCAGCACACTACTCTCAGCCTCCACGCCATACTCACCCTGTCTCGAACACCTCTTCGTCAGCACTCTGCAATCACACAGCCGGCCAAGTCTTTTGCGGGAACGGCCACCGCTGTAAGCCTGCCGCAACTTCTCCTTGCAATCCTCGCAAGTACCCCTCGGCCCTCACCGCATCTGGCCACCCCGGAGCTTCCTCCGCTCCTTGTCCACCTGCATGTTGCCATGATGCTTTTCCTTGCCCATCGCAGTTCAATGGAGAACCTGGCAAGCCGTAGCATCTCTGGCGCATTTCCGCCGCCAGGTTGTTCTGGCTACCTCGGCATTGTTTGCACAGTGTGGTTCTCCACGCTTTCTCGCTAAGGGCATCGACTGGGTGAAAGTGGGCTTCAAGTCGCCCACCTCAAGGCGCAGGTCACGGCTGACGGCTGCCTGCGTGGCCACCTGCAACGATCAGACGATGACGTCGTGCGAGTGCGAATCGTTGCAGTTCGAGAGCGTATCCCTACCTCCTCTAACACACCATCTTGACGCCTTGGACGCAGGTTGACCAATCTCCTTCCTCATAAGGGTTCGAGCGCCTAACCGTGGGTGGGTAGATATGGTCAGATCCTTGCGCCTCTTTGTCCGGAACCGCGCCCGTGGAGGACAGCGGCATCTGGCTCTCCTTCAGCATCGCCTTGATGTCCGCGGTCATCATCTCTAACTTCCACGGTTGCGCAAAGCGCACACTACGTAGCTCTAGCGCTTGTCCCCGCCAACCTTCAGCTGATGACTCGGTTGCGTCGTCTATCCTTGGCCTGCTCCAACCGAAGCTTCTGGATCATTGTTCTTGCCCTTTCCTTGGCCGAACAGCTTGTAGCGCTGCCTCCCCTTTTTGCTGGGCACTGACCGCCTCGCACCTCCTTGTTCGTCGTGAGCGCCACGTTGATCTCATCTTCCTCATCCACATGTAGATCTCCTTCTTCCAAGAGAACGTACTCCTTGGAGGAAAACTCTCGTTAAATGCCCTTGAGATGCACCCTGCGCCTGGCTTGGAAGGGTATCGCCTGCCTTCGTCAACCAGCCCTCTCCATCCGGACCAAGTGGTCCTGAAAGTCCTTCTCCGCTTGCCTTCGGTGAGGCCTCCTGAGCTTTTTGAGCCTCTCAGCCATTGCACCGCCGGACCACCGCCGAGGGCTCCGCCAGCACACGAACTTTTTACGCGGATCTACGTTGGCTTCAGCCCCACAACACCTAATGCGCAGAGGGGTGGTCTGCTTGCAGATGACGATCCCAACGTGCCCTTGACACTCAGTCAATCGTTCCGTTTAGAAAACGTTTATACCCACCTCAAGGTCATTCTGTAGGGGAAACTCAAACGGGGCATCCATATGCGCCGCGTTGCCCATGCCAACCATGGGCATTGCTGAAACCAAAGCGCGCGCGCCTCAAAATCCACCGCCACCTCCGGCACTCGCACCCCGAGGTCGCCGCCCCGCAGGACAGGCCTGGCCACTGGGAATTGCATTCCAGCGTTCGTCGGGCCTGTGAAAAAAGTCCCCAAAGTGAGGTTTCCTATCAAACACGCCTGCCCCCCCGAGCCTGGCGGCCTCCCGGGCCGCGGCAATCAAGGCCTTGGAGGGGACACACCCGGTGTTGAGGCAGTCGCCACCCATGTAGTGCTGCTCCACCAGAGCCACCTCGAAAAAGAAACTATGTAGTCATCATGACTATTGGAGACACTTCGTTAGATACTAATTTCACATGACGATTGATGTCCATTCGGTGAATCACTAAGTGGTTGTACCCTTTGGGGAACAACAGTGGGGTTTATGCCCAGGAAGAAATTCTGACTGTAAAAACCAGAAGCGTCTTTCCTTACTGATACCTTCGGACCCATCCGCCGGACAACACAGCCATTCGCATTCGTATCGTTTCAAATCCGCCTTTCTTCCCAGCTGGCGGCCCACAATGCAGCTGATGAGGCCAGCTACCCCCGCCCCAAGCACCACCAGGTCATAGGTCCCGGAGGGCGGGTTTCTGCGAAGGGACGGGTCCACGTTCTCCTCACTTGCCCAAGCGCTTGAAAATAAAGAGTTAACCCTTTGGAACAAACAAACAACAACAGGCAAACCAAAAGTGTGAAAGGTCGATTTGCTTTTGGGCAAGTGAGTCTCCACGAGCCGTCGAACCTGTGGGTCTTCCAATGGCTCTGCGGTATACTCTGGGGCGATGGGGCGCTGGCTTGGCCGGCTCGGCTGAAAAGCAGACTGGACCTTTCCAGTGAGAGGCCCTGGCAGAGGCTCGCAAAGCTACCACGTGTGCTTGGTGGTGTTGCGTTTACATGTTGTCCTGTCTCACAGCTGCAAGTCTCCCCGGCAGCCTCTCAAAAAGCAACACCCTTGTTTGCTCAGCGTGGACAAGCCTGGACAACCCTGCCTAAGATCCCGGAGTACATTGTGGAAGCTGCGTGTGGCACTCCTCACAGGTTGCAGTGCAACATCAAACTTTTGCGTTGCCAGGCCTCAGCACTCTGGACATATCCGCTTGCTCCCCCTTTCACACACACACACACACAGTCGGGCTGAATCGCGTCCATGCCACCAGTGCAAACGTTCGTGCCGTTTTTGATGGTACCGTTCGGGGGGTTGCTTGAGAAGGAAGCCCACAGAAAAGCACAATGTTGGATGTCCCAATTTGGGTTTGCTTTTGTTTGAGGGCACCCCTTTTCAGCTTGGCCGAAAGGACATGAAAAGACCCCCACCATGTGTGAGGGTATGCCATCATACCCATTTAAAGCTTAGAGAACGACCCAAACTGCATGCTTCACTGCTGCTCAGTAGCGCTGCTGAATGGCCAGAGCGCAGCACAGCAGCCCGACGGTTGTGCGGCGCAAGATCATAGCAATGGGGATCCAAATGGCCGACTCTGGGTCAGTCTCTCTGACGCCGTGTTGACCCCATGGCCTTGCGCAAGAAGTTTGTGCTCATCCTATGATTGGTGCGACCATCTTGACGCAAACAGGCACACACACACACATGCACGCTTGCAATGTGCTCTGCATGGCCCGGCCAGCGATTAAAAAAAAAAGGTATACGCTATCAGGCCAAACCAACTGTCACTGGTTGCTGCCTCTGACTTGCTGCGCGGTGGTTCCCAATGGATCTTGCGTTTGGTTGGGTGTTGAGCCGTCACTTGCTGCAACCAAACAGTTCTTCAGCCCAATATGATGCCGTCTTCGCCGACACGCAGTTCGACGAGGAAACTCATGTTTGTCAGATCAAGCAGTTCCAATCGTGGCTACCTTGGACCCGCTGTTGCGGGCAGCAAGCGGCATTTGAAGATGTGGCTTGCTACGCAGCACTGATTTCAGTGCTGCCGTCGCTCTCCGGGCAGCTATCATCCAGGCACACATTCTTCTGCTCAGTCTCCTGAGCCAGGCAGGCAGGCAGGCAGGCAGGCAGGCTTCTGCCACCACCGGGATCAGTACCCTTCCCCTTTGATCTCCTAGCAATATGCAATCTCAAAAACAAGTTGTAATCTACCAAGGCGCCTTGTAGATGTCGTAGCCGCAAACCAGAAGTACCAGGGCTATTAGCAG
>CAUJNA010002953.1:0-12736 GCA_963377175.1 Effrenium voratum | reverse complement strand
CTCGCTCCGTCGGGAAGCCCGCGATGAAGCTGTGGCGCAGGTAGCCAGCGCGGTCGATGTCGATGTTGCGCACCGTGTCATCGTAGGTCCCCGCAAGGACCGAGAGGAAGTGGAAGTGCTCCGAGGCTCCCTTCATGGGGTTGTGCGGGTACTGCAGGCTGCCCAGCTGCATCTGCGACTCCAGGAGACTGTCTCCTGCCTGGCCGCACCGATGGGGGCCACGTCCTGCCCCGGGTTGGCCAGCAGGTGGATCTTAGAGCCCGCGTCGTTGTCCCAAAAAGTCACGAACGCTCCCATGAGTTTCGTGAAGGCGCGCGCCACGGTGACGTTGGGCTCCGCCACGCCCGGAGGCACCGTGGACTGCTGCGTGTGCACCGTGGGGTAGCTGAACACAAGCGACCTTCCTGAGAGGAGCACGCGGTTGAAGGACTCTACCAGCGCATAGTCCAGGACGACCTGGGAGGCCAGAACTCGGACGTTCTGGATCTCGAAGTCGGTGCTCAGCGTGGCCCCCGCCGGGTGCGCCCCGGCGTTCTCGGACCACAGCGCTGTCGTCGCGTCCGCGAACTCGATCTCTATCACCAGGTTCAGCTGCGGCGGCAGCATCTTCCCGCAGCGCAGGATGGCCACCATGGTGGGGCGCAGCAGCACGTCCGCGTAGCCGCTCTGGTGCACCGCGCGGGGCGTCCGAGAGTTGTTCACCTCGTCGAAGCCCTCCACGGCCTTGTTCTGGTTGTACTCGCGGCCCTTCAGCAGGTCATGCACGGCCTCGGTGCGACCGTAGTAGTTAATGTCATCGCAGCGCTGCCCGTTGGCGAAGACCTGGATCCTCTGGATGAAACAGGCGGGGTTCGGAGTGGCAGGCGCCAGCGGGTTGGTGGCGTCCGTGTTTCTGACTCTGAAGGCGATCTTGATCGACTCGGGGTCGATGAACGAGGTGCCGCTTGTCGGCGCGGCAGACCCTCGAGGTGGCGGGGGAGAAGGAGCTCAGCGAGCTGGGGAAATACTGCACGTCGTGGCGTGCGGTCACGTAGTTGGTGTTGCTGGTTTTCAGCTTGTAGTCCAAGCTCTGCATCAACTCATCCTGTGCTCCGGCTGTGACTACCTCCATGCTTCTTTACATGTAGCGCAACACTCTTTTTTGTTCGTACGGCGAAGGAGAGTCTAGGCCGCCTCGATGTCTCGGGCCAGCTGGTCGTAGCTCGGCGGAGGCAGGCGGCTCTGGCGCGACTGCCCCGAGCTGCGGGAGCTTGCCCGGGAGTTCGGCTGGGACTGAGGCAGAGTCACGGGGTTCAGGCCCCAGGAGAAGGGGGGGCGTGTGATTGGTCTGTGCCTGGACTCGGAAGCCAGACTGCGAGGAGGCGCGGCTACTTGCGGGGCTGCCTGAAGTGCTGCTGCCGGAGCGCAGCGTGAAGTGCTGGGGCTGCGTGGCGTCGTTCATGTTGTTGGCGGACCGGACGTCCTGCACGGCCGCGTCCTCGCTGCCCTGCTGAGGTCGGAAGAGCGCACCCAGCCCGTGCCGCGGGCCAGGCCGTTGGCTGCGCCGCCTGCGAGTCCCACAGCCAACCCTGCCGTGGCCGCTGCGCCGACTCCCGCCGTGGCAGCCATCGCTCCAGCAACCTCGCCCGCCGTGGGTGCGAGGGCCGCTGCTCCTTCTGCCAGGCCCCCCAAGTACCCGAAGGCTCCGCCCACGCCCTCGGCAACGGCTACCTCTCCCTCCTCTGCGGCCACAGCTGCCGGCTCCTCTATGGCCTGCGCTGCGCCGCGCTCCACCTCCTGCGCGCGCTGGCCCGCCTCGTCCAGGAGGCGCTCTACGTCGTCGGGTCGGCCTATGATCTGCGGCGGCGACTGCGGCTGCGGCCCTGGGCGGGGCATCACATTTAGGCGCACGTACTCGGCAGCGTCCTGGGGGAGCTGGGAGCGGAAGGCCTGCACCGCCGCGAGTCCTGCTGCTCCTGCGCCCACCAGGTCCGCTGCAGCCTGCGCCCCATCGGCAGCGCTGCGCAGACGGCCCGTGATGGAGGGCGGGCCCTGTCCGTTGTTCGTCAGCGCGTCGGCCTCGGGGTCTCCAGCCAGGTCGTCCTCGCCGAAGCGGTTTCCTCCGCCTTGGCGCATCCGGGCCAAGTCCTCGTCCGTGGCCTCAGCGGGAGTGCGGAAGCCTTCCTCTGGAATCGCCCTCAGGGGCGTGTGCTGCAGAGGCTGCGGGTTGGGGTCCTCGCTGAACTGCACGAAATCGTCCAAGTAGAAGTGGCTCGTGACGAACGTGGTGGCCTTGCGGTCCGGCTGGTCCAAGGGCAGCGGCTCATTCCGCTCCAGGTAGCCCACAACCTGCTCGAAGCGCGGGCGCTGATTGAAGCCGTGGGACCGAAGCGTCTTCATCTCTTTATGGGTTACTGCGCGGCAACTTCGCCCGCTGCGCGTTCCACGCCCCTGCGCTCGGCGCGCGCGTAGCGCAGCTGAGGGACCTGGCGGTGCACGGCCTCCGTCGTCCAGGTGCCGCTGCCCCTCTTGGGCCAGCCTGCGCTCCCCCAGCCAGGCGTTGAAGGCCCGCGCCTCCTCCAGCTCTCGCTGGCGCTTCAGCAGCAGCGGCTGCAGGTCGTAGCTCGGATACGTCTTTCGAAACCACCGGAGCATCTGCGGCTCGTTGCGAGGCTCTATGGACATCATGGTTTTTACACTAGGACGCTAGCTCCCGCCGTCAGCCGGTCGTACGCCGACTGCCTCTCCAGCATGCGCATGGCGCGCTCGCTCGGCCGAGGCGCTTCTACGGGCTCGGGCCGTACCTCTCTGTGTTCCTCGGGCTCGGGCTGTACCTCGGGCTCGGGCTGTACCTCGGGCTCTAGCTGCGGCTCGGGCACGGGCGCTGCCTTGGGCGCAGCCTTGGGCTTGGGTGCTGCCTTGGGCTTGGGAGCTGGCGCGGCAACTGCCTTGGGTGCTGCCTTGGGAGCTGCCTTGGGCGCGGGCGCTGCCTTGGGCACGGGCGCTGCCTTGGGTGCTGCCTTGGGCGCTGCCTTGGGTGCTGCCTTGGACACGGGTGCTGCCTTGGGTGCAGCCTTGGGCGCCGTCTTGGGCTTTGTGGGAAATCTCACCCTCTTGGGACGGAAGGGGGAGTCCGCTTCATACGCCGGCTCCGTGGGCAGGTCGTCGATCATTTTTTTTCTCTTCGCCAGGTCGTCGATCATTTTTTTGCTCTTCGGCAGGGGCAGCTCGGGCGGCTTCGGCTTGTTTTTACTACCCGGAGGTCTGCCTCTAGGCCTTGGCGCCGGTTGCGCTTGCTTCATCGGTTTTTTTTTAATAGAAAATATTTTTTTCAAAGACCTTCGGGGAATTAGACGTGATCCAAAAACAGCACGAAGGACAAGGACGAGCCCCTCAGTCGGACGACTTGGCCCTCCAGGTCTGTCAGCCGAAAGCGCAGGTGTCTCAGGGTGATGGGGCCCCTAACGGCCATGAAGTGCCCGTCATCGGAGCCGGTCTCCATGATGGTGCCCACGCCGCTCTTCAGCGTTATCTTGGACAGGATGTCGTCCCCCAGATTGCCCAGCACGCGGCTGGCGTTGGCCAGCTGGGGGCAGCGCAGGTAGACCTCGTTGTAGCAGTTCATGCGCACGAACTCGAAGACCTGCTGCTTGCCGGAGACGAAGGGGCCAAGCATGTGGTCGATGCTGAAGGGCTTGGATGGCGAGGCGGCCGGCGAGGTGGGGTAGTCCACAACGTTAGGGAACTGCTGCTGCAGCTCGATCGTTCAGAATGAGGCGGTTGCCGTCGTAGGCTACGCTGAGGCTGTTCGTGGTTTCGCTATAGGTAGCAGTAGCGAAGTTGGAGCTGATCCAGGCTGCCAGCCGGGAGCCCGTGTAGGCGCCCTCCGGAAGGAGCGCCCAATTCAGCGTGCCGAGCGCGGCGTCCACCCAGTAGAGGTAGCGACCGCGTTCAGTCGACAAAAAGCTGTCCGCGATTCTGATCTTGTAGACAGCCAGCCTGGCGTCGCTCTGCAGGTGCAGGGACTCTCCCAGGTCTACCTCGAAGTCGCTGTCCGAGCCGGCTACCCTCTTGCGGCTGTCCACGTAGATAGTGGTCATTCTTTTCTTTAGGAAGCCACCTGTTCGGCGAACGATGGGCGGGTGGACGGCTGCAACGGAGGTGCAGCAGGAGATATTTTCAAACCGTGCGCTGATCAGTGTGGAACTTGCGAACAGCTTCTGGCCTAGGAAGCTGAGCGCCGCCCCCATCGGCTTCTTTCTCCAGAGCGAAACGCTCTTCGAAGCGTAAGTAGAACATTTGGCTCTTTGGCTTCAGATAGTAGACGAAGAGGAAGCTGTAGGGGTCCCTGGTCGCCTGCTCGTAGATCCTGTGCAGCTTGTCCTTTGGCAGCAGGGCGCTGAGCTCTTCGATGACGGCCTCCAGCTCGTGCTGGTTGCGCAGCCTCCAGCAGCAGAGAAATTGCATGATCACCCGCACTGCCGCACTGATGAGCCTCAGCTTCTGTGAGCTGACCCATGTGCTGATTTGGAGGTGCCGACCGCGGATGAAGAGCGTATCCAGGGCACCATGAGGTTTGTGGAGCTGCGGGCTATCTGCGAAGTCGTCGCAGATTATCAGCACCTGATACAGCTTCTTCATCTCCAACTTCTTGGATGTCTCGGTGATCTTGCGCTGCCTCTGGATGATGTCCCGCAGCGCTGCCTCGTCCCACTCGTCGTAGTAGGCCCTCTCCCTCTCGGTATTAACCCCCAGGTCCTCCTCTATGTACTTCTTGACGGGGACCCAGCCGTCGTCGATCCCAATCGAAGGACTGAAGATATAGATTTTCTCGAAGACTCCGCGGTATTGCTCCAGAATCATGCTGATCAGCGCCACGGTTTTGCCGGACTTGCTGGGGCCGAGGAAGATGCCCGTACATGGTACCAGGGGCACCACGGGGTCCGAGGGCTGTTTGCTGCCATACTCAGCCGTGGGAAACAGCTTGATCTTCCCCATATCTCCTTTGCCTTACTTCCCAAATTCGACGGGAAGCCGGGCAGTGAGACCGGGATGAATCTAAAGGCTGGCATGCGGCTGAAGTACATGGGAAGCAAATCGTGGTTGGCCCCACACGTGGACCGGCTGCTGGGGGACGTCGCTGTGCTTCACTCTCCCTTCTTCGGCTCTGGAAAGCTGGAGTACTACCTCGCAGCCCGGCGTCCGGCCCTGAAGGTGCGCGGCGTCGACGCCTTCGAGCCCGTCTCAAACCTGCACCGCTGCTACTTGAGGCAAGACCCGGTCTTCCTGCGCTCCTTGCTGCGCCTGGCGGGGCGCAAGGTAGACAGGCGCTTCTACTTCAGTCACCTCCTGCCGGGCACTCAGAGAGGCCGCGCCGGGCGCCGGGCCGCCTGCTCGTACGTCCTGCTGCGCAACAGCTTCTCGGGAAAGTGGGGCTCCTTCATACAGCAGCGCCCGCTGGGGCTGAGCAGCGTGCGGCGTATGCAGCGCCCTCCGCGCAATGTGACCGTGCGATGCCAGGACGCACTGGCCTATCTACGCGCTCTGCCCAGCCAAGCGCCGCGGCATTGTATCTATGCCGATCCTCCCTACATCTTCCCAGGCCGCAGCTTGAACTACTATGGCACGAGAAGGCGGGGGCATGACCTGGCCTTCCACTCGGAGCTCCGAGACGCGCTCTTCGCAAGCGGCCTGCCCTTCCTCGTAAGCATAAACGACGTGCCTGAAGCCTGGGAGCTCTACAGCAGGGCCGGCTCCATCACAAGGCTGTGCTTGGGCAAGAACAGCTCCAAGCCAGAGCTGCTGGTGCTGCATCAGGGCAATCCTGCTGTGGCGACAGGATTGAATGAAGCAATCCTGTGCCCACGGCAGGATTGAAGCTGCATTCCTGTGCCCAACACAGGCAGGCCCGCGCACCAGGCCCGCACCAGGCCCGCACCAGGCCCGCACCAGGCCCCAATCCGACTTCGGCCTGGAGCGAGGTCGGATTTCCGACTTGGAGAAAAGTTCGGCTCTTGGACCGAAGCCGCGGAGCCGGCCTCGCTCAGACCGAAGCCGCGGAGCCGGCCTCGCTTTTCCAAGCCTTTTGCGCACTTTTCGGCCCCAAAGAGAGCGGTGACGAAGCGGTGACATAGTTGATGAGCGTTTTTGGGCCAAAAAGCGCCGTTTTGGACAGGTAACGAGAGCCCATGGTGAGATGGCTTAGGCGTTGCTCTCCGTAGCGACGTTTCGGAGGTTCGATTCCTCCCCGGGACCTCGGCGGGCTGACGTGTTAGAGACCGGTGACATCGGCGGTGACGAGTTCAGCGGGCTGACGCGTTACGCGGAAGAACCTCGGCAGGCTGACGTGTTACTCGGGAGCACCTCGGCGGGCTGCCGCGTCAGACGCTGGCTGACTCTGGGCTGTGCCTCGGCGGGCTGACGTGTTAGAGACCGGTGACTTTGGCGGTGACAAGCTCAGCGGGCTGGAATTCGCAGGTTTTTCGAGGCAGAATACGGATTTCGGAGCATGGCGAACACCTGGAGCCGGTTTTCGGAGGAAAACGAGCGAATTTGGAGGCCCGGGCAGCACTTTTGACGCCGGACACGAAAAACGCACTTTTCGGAGTTCGCCGTTTTCAGCGCTTTTTGCACCAAAACGGAGTGGTGACAAAGACCGGTGACATCGGAAAAACGTTCAGCGGGTTGAAGAATTTGGCTGTTTTGCAGGGTTTTGGGACCAAAAATCCAAATGAGTTAGGTTACTATAAGCCCCCTTTCCTTACTACTTCCTGCGAAGGATTCGAAGTCTAAAACGCTGCGTGGAGGCGTGAGGCTGCAAAATAGAGACCCCTAGATATGCTTGCAATTTGGCTCCAGGTTGCATTTCAAGCGAGCCAACCTTTGCAGGGCTAAGAAAAACCAAAAAAAAAGAAAAAAAGGGGTCCAAAAAAAAGGGGTCCCCGAAAAAAAGGGAAAAGGGGTTTCCTTTGGCAAAGGTTGACATCGCTTGAAATGCAACCTGGAGCCAAATTGCGGCGCATATCGAGGGGTCATTATTTTGCAGCCACACGCCTGCACGCAGCGTTTTAGACTTCGAATCCTTCGCAGGACGAGGTCAAATGCTGGACGGACGAGTGCTGGGAGCCTCTCAGGTAGAATATAAGCCATTTGGGAAACCCCCTCTAAAGAGAGAGATAGGAACCTATAGGAACCTATAGGAATCTTATAGGAAACCCATAGGAAACCCATAGGAAGTCCATAGGAAAAGCAGAAGAGGGCTTCCTATGAGTTTCCTATGGGTTTCCTATGGGTTTCCTATAAGATTCCTATAGGTTCCTATAGGTTCCTATAAGGGCCCAAAAAACTCCGAGCTCCCAGCTTCCTGCCGCGCCTGCCTGGCATAGAAGCCTCCAGCCTGCCTGCACCACACCGAGGTCGGAATTCCGACTTCGCTCTGCACCGAGGTCGGAATTCCAACTTCGCTTTTTTGCCGAAAAAACCCATCACCGGGCCAGTGCCGGAGGTCTGTCAGCGCTGCTGTCCTCGCGGTACCGCCAATCCTGGCGTGGGCACAGGATTGCCCCACTCAATCCTGGCGTGGGCACAGGATTGCCTCACTCAATCCTGGCGTGGGCACAGGATTGCCACACTCAATCCTGGCGTGGGCACAGGATTGCCTCACTCAATCCTGGCGTGGGCACAGGATTGCCCCGGTGTTTCCCAGAAAACGCTGGAAGCGCAGTGCTGTACAGCACTACGTCCCCAGACTCGCCGCCCGGATTGCGCGGAAAAAACACCGGCAGTGCGTCGGTACACAGCGATGCACTCCCGGACTCGCCGCCCGGATTGCCCGGAAAACTATGGAAGCGCACTGCTGTATAGCAGGACACTCCCGGAAAACTCCGGCTGCGATGCCGTAAATATGGCATTTCTCCCGGACTCGCACGGCTTCCCGGCTTCAAATTTGGCAAGTAACGCAAAGGAAATGGGGAAGATCAAGCTGTTTCCTACGACAGAGTATAGCAGTAAGCAGCCCTCTGACCCCGTGGTGCCCCTGGTGCCATGCACGGGCATCTTCCTCGGGCCATCAAAATCGGGCAAAACCGTGGCTCTGATCAGCCTGATTCTGGAGCAGTATCGCGGCGTCTTTGAGAGAATTTACGTCTTCAGCCCGAGTGTGAACATAGACGACGGCTGGATCCCCGTCAAGAAGTACATTGAGGGGGACCTGGGGGTGAACACAGAGCGGGAGCAGACGTGTTGGGACGAGTGGGACGAGGCGGCGCTGCGGCGCATCATCCAGCAGCAGCGCAAGATCACGGAGGCGTCCAAGAAGTTGGAAATGAAGAAACTGTACCAGGTGCTTGTAGTCATCGACGACTTTGCTGACACGCCGCAGTTGCACAAGCCTCACGGCGCCCTGGACACTCTCTTCATCAGGGGCCGGCACATGCAGATAAGCACCTGGGTGAGCTCGCAGAAGCTGCGGCTCATCAGCGCAGCGGTGCGGGTGAACATGCAATTCCTCTGCTGCTGGAGGCTGCGCAACCAGCACGAGCTGGACGCCGTTATTGAGGAGCTGAGCGCCCTGCTGCCAAAGGAGCAGCTGTACCGGCTGTACGAGCAGGCAACGCGGGAACCTTACAGCTTCCTCTTCGTCTACTACCTGAAGCCGAGGAATGAAATGTTCTACAAGCGCTTTGAAGAGCGTTTTGCACTTGAAAAAAACGCCGATGGGAGCGGCGCTCAGCTTCCTGGGCCAGAAGCTGTTCGCCAGCTCCACGCTGATCAACGCGAGGTGTGAAAACATCTCCTGCTGCACCTCCGTCGCAGCCGTCCAGCCGCCCGTCGTCCGCCGGACGGGCGGGTTCCTAAAGAAAAGGATGACCACTATCTACGTGGACAGCCGCACGAGAGTGGCCGGCTCGGACAGCGACTTTGAGGTAGACCTGGGAGAGTCCCTGCACTTGCAGAGCGACGCCCGGCTTGCCGTCTACAAGATCCGCCTGGCCGACAGCTTTCCTCTCGACGGACCGGGGCCGCTACCTCTACTGGGTTGACGCCGCGCTGGGCACGCTGAACTGGGCGTTGTTGCCCGAGGGCGCGTACACTGGCGCACGGTTGGCCGCCTGGATCAGCTCCAACTTTGCCACCGCCACCTATCGCGAGACCACGAACAGCCTGAGCGTAGCCTACGACGGCAACAGGCTCATCCTGAACGACCTGGAGCTGCGCCAGCAACCGCGGACACCCTGCTGCGCCGCCCGCCTCTCCCACCAAGCCCTTCAGCGTGGACCACATGCTGGGCCCGAGCTTTGTCTCCGGCGGGCAGCAGGTCTTTGAGTTCGTCCGCATGATGGCACACAACGAGGTCTACCTGCGCTGCGCCCAGCTGGCCAACGCCAGCAGAGTGCAGGGCAACCTGGGCGACGACATCCTCTCCAAGATCACGCTGAAGAGCGGAGTGGGTACCATTGTGGAGACGGGCTCAGACGACGGGCACTTCATGGCCCTCGGGGGCCCGGTTACCCTGAGGCACATGCGCTTCCGCCTGACCGACCTGGACGGCAACGTCGTCCGGCTTCGCGGGTCGTCTTTGTCGTTCGTGTTATATCTTGACCACGTATAATTAAATGGAGCCGACCGAACACGAGGCGGAGGCGCAAGAGGCGGAGGCGCACGCTGCGCCGGAGGCACCACACGCTGTGCAGGACGCTGCGCCGGAACCGAAACGGCGGGGCAGGCCCCCTGGGAGCAAGAACAAACCGAAGCAGGACGTGCCTACTGAGCCGGCGCGCAAGCCAAAGCCGCTCCCACTTGAGACGCCGGCGGAGGCGCCAGCAGAGGCACCGGCAGAGGCGCCGGCGGAGGCGCCGGCTGAGGCACCGGCTGAGGCACCACCGGAGGCGCCTCAGCTCACAAGAGAGCAGCAGCGCGCCCTGCGCATGCTGGAGAGGCAGTCCGCTTATGACCGGCTGACCACAGGCGCAAGTGTACTGGTATAAAAGCATGATGTCCATAGAGCCCCGCAACGAGCCGCGGATGCTCCGGTGGTTCCGCAGGACGTACCCCAGTTACAACCTGCAGCCGCTGCTGCTGAAGCGCTACCGAGAACTGGAGGAGGCGCGGGCCTTCAACAACTGGCTGGGCGAGCGCAGGCAGGCGCAGGAGGGGCAGCGGCACCTGGACGACGTGAGCCGGCTGACGGAGGCCGTGCCCCGCCAGGTACCCCAGCTGCGCTACGCGCGGGCCGAGCGCCGGGGCGTGGAACGGGCGGCGGGCGAAGTTGCGCAACAGTAAATGAAGGCACTTCGGGCGCACGGCTTCAACCAGCGCCCGCGCTTTGAGCAGGTGGTGGGCTACCTGGAGCGGAACGAGCCGCTGCCCCTGGACCAGCCGGACCGCAATGCCACCTCGTTCATCACAAGCCACTTCTACCTGGACGATTTTGTGCAGTCCAGCGAGGACCCCAACCCTCGGCCCCTGCAGCACACGCCCCTGCATCCCGAGGACGGCTTCCGCACTCCCGCAGAGGCCACGGACGAGGACGTGCGCCTTGCGCGGAGGTACCAAGGGTACGGCGGAACCCGCTTTGTTGAGGATGACCTGGCGGGAGACCCCGAGGCCGGCGCGCTGGCCAGCAACGGGCAGGGGCCGCCCTCCAACACGGACCGTCTGCGCAGCACTGCAGACGGCGCGCAGGCGGCAGCGGACCTCATAGGCGCAGGGGCGGCGGGGCTCGCAGCCGCGCAGGCCTTCCGCTCTCAGCTGCCCCAGGACGCAGCTGAGTACGTGCGCCTGAACGTGCCGCCCCGTCCGGGCCCGGCGCAGCCGCCTCCGCAGATCATAGGCCGGCCCAGTGACGTGGAGCGCCTCCTGGACGAGGCGGGGCAGCGCGCGCAGGAGGTGGAGCGCGGCGCGGCGCAGGCCGTTGAGGAGACGGCGGCCGTGGCAGCGGAGGAGGGCGAGGTTGCCGTTGCCGCCGAGGGCGTGGGCGGAGCCTTTGGGTACCTGGGGGGCCTGGCCGAGGGGGCCGCAGCCCTGGCGCCCACCCCGGGCGAGGTTGCTGGAACGTTGGCTGGCGCGGCGGGAGTTGGCGCGGCGGCGACGGCTGGGTTGGCCGTGGGGCTCGCAGGCGGCGCAGCCTACGGCCTCGCGCGCGGCACGGGCTGGGTCCTCGAGAACACGCTCTTCCGGCCCCAGCAGGGCAGCGAGGACGCGGCAGTGCAGGACGTCCGGTCCGCCAACAACATGAATGACGCCACTCAGCCTCAGCACTTCACGCTGCGCACCGGCAGCAGCACGTCCGGCAGCCCCGCAAGCAGCCGCCTCCTCGCAGTCCGGCCGCGTCCAGGCGCAGTCCAACACGCCGCGCCCCTTCTCCTGGGGCCTGAACCCCGTGGCTCTGCCCCAGTCCCAGCCAAGCTCACGGGCGAGCTCCAGTTCCGGACGCCGGAGCTTGCCTCCGCCCAGCTTTGACCAGCTGGCGCGAGACATTGAGGCTGCTTAAAAAAAATAAAACCCTCCTGGGGGAGAGTTTATTTTTGCACGGTTTTGCCGCTGAAAAAATGCTATCAGTCCAGGCCGTATATGAATATACACCCTGGACTAATAGCTTTTGCACGGTTTTGCGCTGAGAAAAGCTATTACTCCTGTCCGTATATCCATATACGGACAGGAGTAATATATCTTGTGCACGGTTTTTGCGCCACAAAACGCTATTCTTCTCGTCCGTATATCTATATACGCACTGGAGGAATAGTTTTCCTTCGCCGTACGAGTCAAAATGCGTGTATATAAAGAAGCATGGAGGTAGTCACCGCCGGAGCCCAGGATGAGCTGATGCAGAGCCTGGACTACAAGCTGAAAACAAGCAAGGCATGACGTGCAGTACTTCCCCAGCTCGCTGAGCTCCTTCTCCCCCACAACCTCTAGGGTCTGCCGCATCCCGCTCACCAGCGGCACGTCCTTCATCGACCCCGAGTCCATCAAGATCGCCTTCCGCGTCAGGAACACGGACGGCAACAACCCGCTGGCCCCGGCCACGCCCAACCCCGCCTGCTTCGTCCAGCGCGTCCAGGTCTTCGCCAACGGCCAGCGCTGCGACGACATCAACTACTACGGGCGCACCGTGGCCGTGCACGACCTGCTGAAGGGCAGAGAGTACAACCGCAACAAGGCCATGGAGGGTATCGACGAAGTGAACGACCCGCGCATCGCCCGCGCGGTGCACCAGGGCGGCTACGCGGACGTGCTGCTGCGCCCCACCATGGTGGGCATCCTGCGCTGCGGGAAGATGCTGCCGCCGCAGCTGAACCTGGTGATAGAAATTGAGTTGGCGGACGCCACCACTGCGCTGTGGTCCGAGAACGCCGGGGCGCACCCGGCGGGGGCCACGCTGAGCACCGACTTCGAGATCCAGAACGTCCGAGGTCTGGCCTCCCAGGTCGTCCTGGACTCTGCGCTGGTGGAGTCCTTCAACCGCGTGCTCCTCTCAGGAAGGTCCCTGGTGTTCAGCTACCCCACGGTGCACACGCAGCAGTCCAGCGTCCCGAACGGCGTTGCGGAGCACAACGTCACCGTGGCCGGGGCGGGGGTGGGGAACTGCATGGGCGCTGTGGACGTTTGTTTTTGTGGACCCCTTTTTGGGACAACGACGCGGGGGCTCCAAGATTTCCACTTGCTGGCCAACCGGGGCAGGAGGTGGGCCCCCATCCGGCGCGGCCAGGCAGCGAGGACAGCCTCCTGGAGTCTCAGGATGCAGCTGGGCTGCCTG
>CAUJNA010002952.1:0-12798 GCA_963377175.1 Effrenium voratum | reverse complement strand
TTTAGGGTTTAGGGTTTAGGGTTTAGGGTTTAGGGTTTGGGTTTAGGGTTTAGGGTTTAGGGTTTAGGGTTTAGGGTTTAGGGTTTAGGGTTTGCCCTCGAAGCGGCGCGCCTCGACCCAAAGGGGCGCGGGGCGGCGCGCCGAGGCGGCTGCTTCAACCCACCCCAATACCGCCCAGAGACAAATCTTTTAGGGTTTAGGGTTTTAATTTGGACCCCGGCAGGGCGAGTGATAAGGGAAGCGCTTGATCGCGCGTAGACAACAAGCCCGCAGTGCAAACGCTTGAAATTCGCATCCTTATTCTGCGACGGTTTGAGTGCAAAGAGTCGCAACGCCGGCCACGTCGCTTGGCCGATTCGCACCGCTTCTTAAGGAGACGCGGGCGCCTGCAACGCAGCTGCTTGAGGCTTGCGCAGGCCGGCAAGGAGTCGACGGCTGGCTGCGACGACTTCGCCGCGAGCAAGCGGCGGCGGAGAGTTCAGGTGAAGGCTGCAGCGATTTAATCGCCAGCGCTGGTCGAGCGCTGCAGCTGGAGCAAGTTGAGTCGCAGAAGCGTTTGCCGCGTGAAAGTTGCGGCTGCGCTGCGCCCAAAGCTTCACTGCGCGAGACTGGGGCGGTCGCGCGCGCTTGGGCTTCGCAACCGGCCTTCGCGCGCGGAGCTGTTTTGCTTGCGAGGCTCGCAAAGGCCAGCGAGGGGCTGACGGCTGTGACGACTTTGAGCGAGCGTTGGGCCATAGTTGAGGCCAAGGCTGCAGCGATTTCAACGCTAGGAGTTGCAGATACGTTCCCCGCTTGAAGGCGCAGCTGCGACGGTTGGGGCTCAAAGCTTTGCTCTGGGGCACGCGCTGGCCACGTCGCTTGGTCGACTCGCCGCGGGCTCCGTTGTAGAAAGGAGGCCGCGTGAAAGTTGCGGCTGCGCTGGCCTGAGCCCAAAGCTTCGCTGCGCTAGACTGGGGCGGTCGCGCGCGCTTGGGCTTCGCAAGCGGTCTTCGCGCGCGGAGCTGCTTGTGACGCTCGCAAAGGCCGGCGAGGGGCCGACGGCTGTAACGACTTTGAGCGAGCGTTGGGCCATAGTTGAGGCCAACGCTGCAGCAATTTCAATGCTAGGCGCAAACACTTGAAATTCGCAGCTGTGACCGGAGGATAGTTCAGGCGAAGGCTGCAGCGATTTAATCGCTAGCGCTAGCCGAGCGCTGCCGCTGGAGCGAGTTGAGTCGCAGAAGCGTTTGCCGCGTGAAAGTTGCGGCTGCACTGGCCTGAGCCCAAAGCTTCGCTGCGCTAGACTTGGGCGGTCGCGCGCGCTTGGGCTTCGCAAGCGGTCTTCGCGCGCGGAGCTGCTCTGCTTGTGACGCTCGCAAAGGCCGGCGAGGGGCCGACGGCTGCAACAACTTTGAGCGAGCGTCGGGCCATAGTTGAGGCCAAGGCTGCAGCGATTTCAACGCTAGGAGTTGCAGATTGCTTGAAGGCGCAGCTGCGACGGTTGGAGCCCGAAGTGTGCTCTGGGGCCGCGCGCTGGCCACATCGCTTGGTCGACTCGCCGCGGGCTCCTTCGCGCGACGCGCGGGCGATCTGCTTCAAAGGCGCGGCAACAACCGTCGGCCGTTTGCGTTGCGCAGAGGCTGGCGACAAGCCGTCGTCCGTTCGCTGGCTGCGTTCAAAGCGCAAGGCGGCAGCGACGGATCAGTTATAGGGGCCATCGTTCAGGGCGCGGCTCCTGCAATCCGTGAGCGTTGGGGGCCATAGCGCAGGCCACGGCTTCAACGATTTCGTCGCAGGCGTGCCTCGCCTTGTTAGGCAAAGCTTTGCAAGGCCGGAACAGATTTGCCGCGCGGCCGAAAGGGCAGACCCTTTGATGTTATCAAGGGTTTTTGCCGAGTGGCAGCCCAATGGCCAGATCTGATTTGGGCTACGGCTGGCCAGGCTCCTATGACCCCGTATAAAGAATTTATCAGCGGCCGGGCCAAGCCATTTCCAGCCCCGACGGGCCATTTTATCAAGGTCGATGGCCGTTTTATCAAGGCGACCAAGGCCAATGGCCATGTTATCAAGGCCAATGGCCGTTTTATCAAGGCCAATGGCCGTTTTATCAAAGCCGATGGCCGTTTTATCAAGGGGAGCTTTGACGCGCTTCAAGGCCCGGTTAGGGTCTGGGACCTACCTCGGTTTTAGGGTAATAGAATATTGCTTCGCATATTCTGTGCCTGCAGGCACGGTCCCAAGAGAAGGGAGGCCCTTGGGGCAGCTGCATAGCTGCTGGCGCTTTATTGGCAATAGCTTGGATCTATTGCCCGGGCGCTAATCGCGCCGTGCGCTCACGACTCCATGGCGCTCTAAGCGAGCGGTCAGTCGTCGCGAGCTTTAAGTTTAGGGTTTAGGGTTTAGGGTTTAGGGTTTAGGGTTTAGGGTTTAGGGTGTGCAGATGTGGTTGCTCGCTCGGGGATAAAATCCCCCAAGCCGCTCGCTACGCGTAGCAAGTTCGCCCGCCCCAGCCACCCAAGGTAAAGACTTTTAGGGTTTGGGGTTCCATTTGCGGTGGAACCCTTGAACGGGTTCCAAGCCAACGCGGCGCTGTCTGAAGCAGCTGGGCTGCCAGCTGCTTGCCTCGCTAAACTTCTAGCCTGCGCAGGCATGGGTCGCGCTGCGCAGCCCTAGTCCTTTTTCGAGTTGCCCGGCTTGCGTAGCGTTGCGCTGCGCTGGTGGGTGCGGGCTGCGGCGGCAAGTACCATGTAGACGGCGTCTACATACTCCGCAGCGTCCACGGCGGGCGGATGCAAGCTGGGCAACTCGAAAAAAAGGACTAGCGCTTTGCAGCGCGACCCGTGCCTGCGCAGGCTAGAAGTTTAGCTATGGCAGCCAGGCAAACGCAGCAGGATCAGGTAGACGGCGTCTACGCGGCGCTTGGTCGTAGGCAGCTGGGCTGCCAGCTGCTTGCCTCGCTAAACTTCTAGCCTGCGCAGGCATGGGTCGCGCTGCGAAGCCCTACTCCTTTTTCGAGTTGCCCAGCTTGCGTAGCGTTGCGCGCTGCGCTGGTGGGTGCGGGCTGCGGCGGCAAGTACCATGTAGACGGCGTCTGCATAATCCTCAGCGTCCGCGGCGGGCGGACGACCAAGCGCCGCGTAGACGCCGTCTACCTGATCCTGCTGCGTTTGCCATTGCTAAACTTCTAGCCTGCGCAGGCCTGGGTCGCGCTGCGAAGCGCTAGTCCTTTTTCGAGTTGCCCAGCTTGCGTAGGCCGCAGGTTCCACGCGAGCGCGTTGCGCGATGCGCTGGCCTGGGTGCGGGCTGCGGCTGCAAGTACCATGTAGACGGCGTCTACATAATCCTCAGCGTCCACAAGGGCGCCGCGTAGACGCCGTCTACCTGATCCTGCTGCGTTTGCCTGGGCGTGGGCCGCGCCGGCAAGGGCGTCTACAGAATCACGCCGCAAAGCGTGGAGTTGCCAAGGCGCCGAGCGCGCAAGCAAGCCGCAGAACTGAGCGTGTCAGGCGCTGCGCTTGCGCGGGGGTGACCTGCGCGCACGCTTCGCCGCTTCGTCTGAAACAAGGAAATCAACAGCGCGAGAAGCATGATCGACAAAGGTCCTTGTGCTCGGCGTGCGCTCCCGCCAGCTGGGGCAAGCCCCCCGTGTTACCCGTATGCACAAGTTATCAACAGCGCGAGAAGGGATCCACAAGGCTCCTTGTGCTTGGCGTACACCCCCCCCAGCCGGGGCAGGTCCCCATATTACCCGTATGCAAAAGTTATCAGCGACGCAAAAAGCGGCCCGCCGTGTACCCCCCCCCATCCGGGGCAGGCCCCGCTATTACCCGTATGCAAAAGTTATCAGCAGTGCACAAAGCGACCTCCGTAGCCAAATGGTGCAGGCTTTAGGGTAATCCTATATTGGCTGCGCCAAAGAGTGTGGGTTGTCGTGCCACTTGCAGAGTCCGCACAGCGGTTTGTCCTGCTAGGCTTGAACCCTAGCAGGCCTTCAGGTTCGCACTGGCGTCACGAAGGGCTTTTTCGCATGCCCATGTATATGGCCGAGGCATGCTGCGCCTGTTAGGGATTTAGGGATTTAGGGATTTAGGGATTTAGGGTTTAGGGTTTAGGGTTTAGGGTTTAGGGTTTAGGGTTTGACCTCGAAGCGGCGCGCCTCGACCCAAAGGGTCGCGGGGCGGCGCGCCGAGGCTGCTGCTTCAACCCACCCCAATGCCACCCAAAGACAAATCTATTAGGGTTTAGGGTTTTGAATTTTATAAAATTTGAAGCCCAGTCTGGGCAGATGAGAAGGGAAGCGCTCGAGCCGCGTCGGAAACCGACCGCGACACGCCCGCTGTCCTGGGTCGGCGCCTCGCGAGAAACGGCGCCGCCAGCGGCTGCAGCGCGCCGCCTGTCCATGAGCTCGGGGCAAACCGGCGGCCTAAGCCTGGAGCCGCGACATCCCAACATCAAGGGCTTCAAGCTCGCGCCCGCTCCCCAGCCACGCGATTCCTTGCAACAAGTCTGGGGCCTCGCTCCGCAGTCCTCTCGCGCTTTCTTTTGCTAGGCCGCTGCGACGCTTCGAGCTCCGAAAAGGAAACCCGGGGCAGTTTCTCTGGATAAGTCTTTCCCCGGGGTTCCATTATTGGCTCCCAAAAGAAACTCTACGTCGTCCGCCTCACTTCGCGGGCACGAAGTCGTCCGCCGTGACCTCGCCTCCGATCAAGTAGTCCGCGTCGCGGGCCACGCGGGACAGCGCCACATAGCCAGCCGCTTTGCAGAATGGCCGGTCTAGCCAGACTGTGATGTGGGCCAGCTCAGCGCCTTGGAACTTATGAATCGTTCCGGCGTACCCGACCCGGACGGGGTAGTACACCGAGCGGCCCACGGGGACGTCGGTGTCCGTGTACCGATACACCGCCAGGCGCTTGCCCGTCTCCGTGAGCACTCGGAGACAGCCCGCTCGTCGAAGGCCTCCACCGTCGCGGACATCCCATTGACGAAGTGATTGGGCTTGTCCCGGTTGCGCGTCAAGACGACGCGGAGGCCCTCGTAGAGGACAACCCTTTGCGGCAGTGGGGCGCGATCTTGCCGCAGGGCCCCCCGGTTGTCGTAGTTCTCCGGGTTGTCTTCGTAGGCGCCGGGGAGCGCGCCCAGAGACGGGGCGCCCTGGTTCTCGAAGAGGACCTGCAAGGCGAAGCCATTGATGACGGCGGCCCCCCGCCGCGAGCACGTCACGAAGGTGGTTTTGTTCTCCGTCCGCTCCAGCACGCTCTCGATGTCCTCGGCCGTCGGCTCGTGGTGGCCGCTCCAGGCCTTGTGCCTGCGGCAGATCCGGTTAACGAGGCGCTGGCCGTCCGCGCCCATTGGCTTGGATCGACGCAGGGCCTGCAACTTCGACGCCAGCTCGGGATCAGTGCAGCGGCGGACTTCGGTCAGAGTGACTACCTGGAGAAACCGCCACTGCGGATGCTCATCCGCTCGGACGGGGTGGACGCTGGGCAGCTGCCAGTCGTCGCCCATCATTAGAAGCAGCAGCTGCTTGTTTGCAGCCAGAAACATCTCACGCAGCCGCCCAAACTCGTCGGCGCTGAGCTGCAGGACCTCGTCGATGACCACGACGTCGTAGTCCATCAGGAGCGCAACGGCTTCAGCGGCCGGGCGGTGGAACAGGAAAGCGCCCGCGCAGGTGTCAATGTCGATATCAGGATGGCGCTGTCGCATCCGGCAAGCCAGTTGGCCGGTCGGGAGCGCGTAGAGCACGCGCAGTCCCTTTGCGACAGCCCAGCGGATCAAGTAGTCTGCCACGAAGGTCTTGCCGGTGCCGGGCTCGCCCATGCAGCACAGCGGGCTGTTCTCCTCGGCGATCTGCCTCTCCAGCCGCTCCGCCGTCTCCCCGTCGCGGGCATCCTGGAAATCGAGGAGGAGATTCATCCGCTTCAACGCCGCCTGCTCCAGGACCTGCTGCATCCGGTTGAACTCCGGCCGCGCGGGCTCTCCTTCGCTCCCGACAGGGGCTCGCCCAAACTGCGGCTCCGGCACTTCGTCGGCGGCGGTCAGCTCGCCAGAGAGATACTGGTCGACAATGGCCCGCTGCGCGCTGACCAGCGCGAGCACGTTGGCGATGTAGGCGTTGCCGTGGGCCGCCAACTCCAAGTCCGCCCGGACGCGCCGCTCGTTGCTCCAGTAGTCCGGCGCGGCCTGCAAAGCCGACGCAAAGAACTGGAAGCGAGGCGGCACTGCCTCGCGCACCGCTGCAGGGACGAGATCTGCGGCGCGACGGAAGGGCTGGTGCAGCAGCAGCCATTGCCCGTAGTATTTATCGTTGAACGGGCTGACCAGCTCTGCGGCAATGATCTTTTCCCCAAAGACAGGGCAGGCCCGCGCAAAGTGCTCAAGAGGCTCGGCCACACCTGCCGCCGCGTGGCTCTTCCGCAGCCACTCCACGATCTCGCCCCTGGCGTTGGACTTCCGCAGAAACTCCAGCAGTGTCATGTCCTCGCCTCGCCACACCGACATCTTGTACTGCTCCACAAAGTTCGGCATCGGTTCCATCCCCGGCCAGGGGGCCACAATGGGCGTCATAGACCCGCCAAGAGCGAACTGAGGGAACTTCTTGCCGAACAAGTTGAGCCACATCTCCGGCTCGCTGGGCCGGTAGGAGGACAGCACCCGCAGCGCCGCCCCATAGCCGCCGCCGCTTGTCTCCGCCAGCAGCTCCTCGGAGAAGTTGTCATTCATCTTCGGAGCGTAGGCCGCGACGTAGCGTAGCAGCAAGCCGCGTCCGCTGACAGCGTCTGCTTGCGGGGCAAGGTTGTCGACGTGGCACCGCAGCACCTCCAGCTCCGTCTCGTTGTAGGCCCGAACACCCTGCTCTGCGTCGAACTCCGTGTGGTGGAGCTTAACGGCCCCGCTTGCAGCATCCCAGCAGGAAGGCCCGTCGTGCGTCGGCCAGCCGCTGCCTGTGTAACTCAGCTGGTCGAGGACATAGCCCCGCAGCGGGTGGCCCTCGCAAGGCACTGTGGCTGAAAGCTTCTCGTGCAGTCGCAGCGGCCCCGCATCTTCTGCAAAGATCAATGCGTGGAGGTGAACGGCGCCTCGCCCGTGGTAGGCTTGAGATGCCTGCCGCCTCTTGCCATCCTGAAACTCCAGCCTGGCTGCAAAGTTGAGCCTCACGCGAGTCTCCCCGACTGACTGGAGCTGGGACTGGCGCCACAAAGCGCTGCGGTCGCCGAACTTCCGGGCGCCGCCGACAACCCACTCTCGCAAGAGCTCTGTCATGATGTGGGCAAGGTGCAAACTCTCGGGGCCCGGCAAATGCTGTCTAGAGCGCAGCAGCTCTGCCATGTGCTTGAGCAGCACGCGGTGGTACGGCGCGCTCCATTCGTACGGTGCCCAGGTCTTAAACAAGACCGGGTAGCCGCACTGGCGCTGCATGTCAAGGACAGCGGCGTGGCGCACTCGCCAATATGCGGGAGCGAAGGGCGCCCCCTTCATGGCCACTCGCAGAGGCACTCCGCTCAAGCCGCAGCGCTTGCTCCCAATATCGGTCCACAAGGCCAGGTCGTGGACAAACTGGAGCAGCTCAAACTCCCCGGCGTAGTCCAGGATCGGCCCCAAAATTTTCTTGGCGAAGCTGCGCCGGATGCTTTTGCGGCCCACGCCTGGCTCGCCCTCATCGCCCGACTCCTCTGCCGGGTCCGCTGGCAAGAGGCCCTGGCGCCGCAGTCGGCGCTCATCAGTTGCCCGGGCCACCGTCTCGCACAGGCCCGAGTCAGGGTAGAGGTCTGGCCAAATGGCGCACTCAACGCCGGGCGCCTCCATGGTCTGCAGCGGCCGGCGCCGCGTGGCTGCATCCGCCTCCGGGTTCTGCGCCAAGAAGTCACGATGCTTGGCCAAGAAGGTGCCATACTCAGAGTCTTTGCTCTCGGCCAAGAAGGACAAGGCCGCGCGAGCGCGCCGCCGATCGCAACGACGTGGCAGGGCCGTGATCCGAGCCTCAACCGGCTCCTCGACCCAGAGTAGGCGAACCAGGGCAGTGTGGACACGGTAACCGTGGTCCGGGCGCAAGTAGAAGCCGCAATCCACCTCCAAAAGCTGCAGGGCTGCAGCCGTCTCCTTTGTCAAGCCCCGGAGCGGGCGAGGTGTCTGGCTGACGCAGTGGACTGAAGCGGGGCCATCCACCCGGCAACTGCCGCAGTGAGGGGTCGTTGACAAGGCCACGCGCCTCAAGTCGATCTCCTTGAGGTGGCGGGGCTCCACGCTACCGCAAGCTGCGCAAACGGCCCAGGAGCCCAATTTGCACCAGCCCTCCAAGGCCGCAGCCAAATCGCACGTAGCCTTCGGGAGCCCCGTGTCGTTGGGAGCCACATCAGCGGCAGCACGGACCTCCTCGGCCAAATTGTGCGCCCACCTCCAACCGCTGTGCTTCACCAGCTTCTCGCGGGCCGGGAAGAACTTCCGCTGAACCCTGGCCCGGTCCTCGGCAACCCGTGCCTGATACACCTCCGCCTCCTCAACAGCCGGCGGCGCCCGCAAGCGCCGGCGGAGATCCCAGGCCGACTTCTCGGCCGTGGCTGCGTCTGCGCGTGCACGGGCTTGACGAGCCCGGCGCGGCTCCGCAATCATCTTAGCTTTGATCTCTGCCCTGTGCACCACGGGGATCGCCAGCAGGGCCTCCCGGGCGGCCGCAGGGTCCACCGCAGCGCGTTTCTTGAGGCTGGCCACGCAGCGGCCGCGACCTTGAGGGGTCGAAGTGGCAGCAGCGGCAGCCTCCGCAGTGTGGAAGGCAGGCGGCAGCCCCAGGGCGCGGAGCGGGAACCATGTCCGCACGCTCTCCGGCAGCCGCGAGCGAGCGGCCCGAAAGATGCCGGTGTTGTTGCGCCAAAAGAAAGTCAAGCCCCTTGTCAACGTCCGCCTACGGTTGGGCGCTGCCATTGCCTGCGCCAGCCAGCTCTCGCTGCACCACGAGCACTGCTGCAGCTGCCTGCCTGATAGCGAGCCCGAGCGCCGCTCTCAGCCACCGAGAAGCGGCAAGGCTCCCCCGGACGGCCCCGGCAGAAGTGTGTCGCTTGAAGCGGGGCCGGCTGCAGAGTCACTGCTCGCCAGCCGTTCACCGTGAGCGTGGCCGCCCACTCATACACGAGCAGAGGGCCTCCAGGAATTGGGCCGTGGCCTTCCGCAGCAAGTAGCGCATCGATGTACGCCGCGGCTACGTTGGCGTACTCGGCTGGGTTGGGCGCTGCCATCAGCAGCTGCGAGGCCATTGTTTTCCAGCGCTTTTGTCCGCCAAGCTGCTTGTAGGCCTCGTAGATGACGCCGCCGCGCCAGGCCAGGAAAGCTGCAGGGAGCCCCGCGTCGTAGGTCGGGTCAGATTGCTTGCCCCGCAGCCGGCGCTTTGCTGGCAAGGGAGCAGCGTCGGCTGCCGGGCGCTTGCGTGAAGGAGCCATGGCCGGCGCGAAGCTTGAGTCAAACCCTGCAGTGTTCGCCAAGCTTTGGCAAGCACTTGCGCAAACCGCTGAAGCCCCGTCGCACTGCCTTCTTTTTTGCATCTTTTGAGCAACATTGTTCACGCGCGACAGTGCTAGGCTGCAAGGTGGTGTCTACAGTTGGATAAGTCCTTCCTGGCAGCCCGTGCGCAAGGATCCAGCCTATGCCCCAGCCTCACCGAAAAGCCTGTCGGCCTCGGCCAGCAGAGCCTCCATGCACTCGCAAATCTGAGCCGCCTTTGCGGACGCAGGCAGCCGGCTCCTCGCCGGCAGGATGTTCAGCCCAAAGGCCTCCCGGACCGACTGAGGCGCCATGTCCACCATGGCCGCATACTCTGCCAAGTCCGTCTCACCGGACTGCAGGCGCTCCGCGTAGTCACGCCAAGCGTCTCGAGCCACCACGCATTCCGCCGCACTCCAGGCAGACAGCGCAGCCGCCAGTGCGGCGTTGCTGGGCGACTCTTGGCTGGAATCCTCCAGCAAGCAAACCTGGCGCTTCGCATCCTTGGCAACACCTGGCTTGGACTCCTTTCGCTTCTTGTCGGCGGGTTGCCTGGCGCCTGGCTTGGCCATCTTCTTCGCCTCCTTCTTGTCGTTCTTCTTGGCGCGTTTCTTGGCTTTCTTGGCTTTGGAGGAGGAACTGGAGCTTGCCGCCGCTTCAGATCCATCTGCGCCCGAAGAAGACGATCGACGCAAACGCACAGGCTTCTCCTTCTTCCCGCTCGTCTTGCCTTGCAAGACCTCCTTCAGGTAGACCGCGACAACAGCCTTTGCCAGTGTGCCGTCGCTGTCCGGCTTGGCAAGCCACTTGCTCACAGCCGACAGCTCTGCCGCGGCCGAGTTCTTGTCCGCGGCCTTTGCAAGCACGTCGGGGTGCTCCACCCAAGCAATGTGTTCCAAAGTGTCTGCAGCAAATAAGTACAGTCGAGCAGAAATCTGGGCAAGCTTGCGCAGGTCACGCTCGTGGCCTTGGCCAAGCGTTTTGACGCCCGCAAGCCAATCCGAGACCGCCGCAGCCACGGACGTCGGGGTCCGTGTCTCATCTTCGTTGGGCTTGTTGAGACGCTTGCAAGCTGCCAGGTAAGCTTGGCCATGATCCGAAGCCATCCACTCACTGAGCGGCCCCAGCAGCTGGTCCACGCCGCCCTCGTCCGCGGCGGCGTCCGCGAGCAAACCAGCGGCCATCTCCCCCACACCCGCAGCTTCCGAGACAGCCACGCCTAAGCGAAGCGCAGCCACTTCCGAGTTGCGCGCAGTGCGGGAAGAGGCGATGCACTTGGTGTCCAGGAGATCCTTCTCGCTGCGCCCCGCAAGAAAGAATGGGGATCCCTTCGGGCTTGCGTACGGGGCCAGGATGAACTTGGGAAACCGCTCGGAAGGTTCTGGGCGGCTCTTCTTGCCCTCAGTCTCCTTCTGGGCGGCAGGGCGGCGCTGCTTCCTGGTCCAGGCAGGCATGACGCTACGCTGAAGGCCGCTTGGAGAATCGATCGCTAGACAGCCGCAGCTCAAATTCACTTCTGGCAAAAACTCGCGTCTGCGCAACCAAGGCGCAAACTTGAAACAAGTCAAATGTGGAAAGGGCAAGATCATGCAGCCTTTTTTTTCTCTCTGTGGAGCGCGTTGATGACGAGTGAGACTTGTGATCCGCTTGAAAAGATGAGTGCTTGCGACAAAATGAGTTCGAAGAAAAACTCTCAGCACGACTTGGTTGTGAGAGTGCAAAATCAGCAGAGGTCGCCCGCGGACAGGTCCGCCAGCCGCCGATCTGGCCGAAGGACTAGCCCGCCAGCTGCTGTTCTTGCTGATCAGGTCCCGTACCAAGTCCTTGCCAAAGAAGTCCTTCTCCGGCCGCAGGCCCTCTTCGCGCGATCCTGAGACGGCGAACGAAAACCAAGACGGGGCCAAGAGTCTGTTGAACAGCTCAGACCTGCCTAGCCTGTTGTTTGTGTGCTGCGTTGTTCTTCCTTGTCTGCGCTCATCGCAAAGCCCCGTCCTGGCGCTGCCATCCCGCTCCGATCTTCTCCAGCAGCCGTCCTTGGCGTGGAAGATGATCTCCGTCAACCATGAATCCTGGCGCGCAAGCAAAACAATGCAGGAAACAACACTAGCAACGCCCGTTTATCCCAACTCCGAATGTTTCTCAATAGTATAGGCGTCTTTCCATACGCTTGTCTGCCCATCCCAAAAAACGCTAATGCCGCCGGAAGACACGACGTAGTAAGTCTTTAGCGCCAAGAAGAAAAAGGAAGCAGGGCCCGCGGCGGGCCAGGTTGCCAAAGCAAGTCCTGACAGGGGCTGGGAAGCAGCATAAAAGCTTTGCTATGCTAAGACAAGACGTCTTAGAGTGCAACTCTAGGTCCTGACTCTTTACAGCACACAGCGTGCACAAATTAACCTAATTTAGTTAAGCGCCGGACCATGGAGTGCCGCCTGCCCCTTTCCAGATACTTAGGGGAAATCGCGCCCGCGCGGCGCAAGGCCGTGCAAAAATTGGCGCTGAGACGGGCGGCCCCCAGCGGGGACCGACGCGGCGTTACCACCACTTATAATATTTTGAAAAACGCATTTTTTAATCGTTCTCCAGCTTCGGAAGGTAATCTACCTGGAGGTCCGTAGCGGGGCGCCCCGCTACAATACTAAAGTCAAGAGATTGAGTGTAGCGGGGCGCCCCGCTGCAGCCCTTGTAGCGGGGCGTCGCGGGGTGTAGCGGGGCGCCCTGCTACAATGTAGCGGGGCGCTGTCGCGGGACTGTCGCGGGGCGCCCCGCTACACCCCGCTACGCCCCGCTACAAAGGCCTCCTGGCCTTGTAAGGAGCTTTGTAAGGAGCTTTGCAAGGAGCCTTGTAAGGAGCCTTGTAAGGAGCCTTGTATGGAGCTTTGTAAGGAGCCTGGTGAAAAGCCTTGTAAGGAGCTTTGTATGGAGCTGAGGGAGCCTTGTAAAAGCATTGTAAGAGCCTTGTGAGGAGCCTTGTAAGGAGCCTTGTAAGGAGCTTTGTAAGGAGCTTTGCAAGGAGCCTTGTAAGGAGCCTTGTATGGAGCCTTGTAAGGAGCCTTGTGAGGAGCCTTGTAAGGAGCTTTGTATGGAGCTGAGCCTTGTAAGGAGCCTAAGAAGCCTTGTAAAGGAGCATTTTGAGTTCCAAAAGCAATCTCGAAAGGATTCCAAGGGTGCAAGCGCCATTTCGTACCAGGGTTTAGGGCTATCTTTTTAGTGAATTGCGTGCGGCCTTTTCGATGCCGCGCGGGCCTGCAGGCCCGGCTCCTTCGGCTGCGCCTGCCGGCCTTGCCTCAGTCGCGCTCGCTGCGTCGCTCGCTGCGGCCGGCCCTTACAGGCGGGCCGGCCGCGGCGCCG
>CAUJNA010002951.1:0-12812 GCA_963377175.1 Effrenium voratum | reverse complement strand
CGCTAGTTGATGGTTTGGATTTGGATTTGAAGCGGCTTGAGTAGCCGTGTCGTCTTTCATTTCGTGGTGCTGCAAGCACCCAACGGATTTTTCACAGGGTTGCCATGGGTTCCCGCTGTTCGATTTTGCACCTTTCTGATTTCCAGCTTAACCACGCACTACTTAGTACAGGGGTTGGCAAACGGCTGGAGGGCGGCCGAGCTCCCGCGTGCAAATGGGATATGTCCTACAGAGGATCTTGCAAACATGCAAAATTTTGGAGGGCTCCCCGCCCCCCCAAAAACAAAGAAAAGCAACACCCCTAAACCCGGTTGGAAAGTTAGCCAAGCAACGTTGCCCCGCCCCCATTTGTACGCAGATACCGCAAGGACCTGGAGTTTCCCTCAGCAGAGCTCGAGGAAGAGTTTGAAGAAGTGGAGGTAGAGGTGGAGGAAGTCGTCCACAGGAGCGAATCGCGACCTCGCAAGCCAAAAAAAAAAACGGAAACACACCTCCGAACATGGTCGATATTTTTCTTTAACGGGGTGTCTTCGGTTTGGGGGGTCCCTTGAAGGGGGTGCAGTACGTGTTGTTTTCCAGGCCCTTGGTGGTTGGGATGGGTTTGGGTGAAGCCCAGCCACCAAGCCACCACCAAACCACAGGTCTTCGTCGTTGTTCTTTTCTGGAAGCTCCAAAAGTGGCAATGGACACAACCAGTAGGTTGCAATTGTTGAAGGGGAATCCAGTCACCCCCCCTATAGTTGGTAAGGCGATACTTCAATCATCCTGTTCCGGATGCCATCTTTGGTGGGGTTGGCCTACGATCAACTCAGCTACTTCGTGGTGAATGGTTTTAAGCCTGACCTACCCTTACATAAATATAAATTTATGTATAGCTATATACAAGCCTGCCAGTTTCGTGTTTCCGCATGGCTCAAATGAGAGCGCATGCATATTTCGACCAGGGCAGGGCTCGCGTAACGTGAACCCCGGATTTAATAAACCCCTGGTTGATTCATAGGGGGGGTGTCCCCTTTTAGTTGGGATTCAGACCACTTTTGGAGGGGTTTTCACCCCCCCAATGGGAGGGGTTTATGAATCCTGGGTCAACATGACATCTCCATCAGCCTTCAAGGGGTTGCTGGCTTCTCCGGCCGGGCGATAGGTGGATGGGGCTTCCCCGCGCAGGAACCTGAAGCCGAAGCAGCGGACCCCACAGCCGCCGCCGCCGCCGAAGCCGAAGCGGAAGATTGTCTTCAAGGAGGTCTCCTGGCAGCTTCACAGGCAGGCCAAGGTGCTGCTCTCTCGAAGAAATCGGTTTTGGGGAATTTAGAGTTACGATTGTCCCAGCTGAGAGGCGACTTTCCCAGCTGAGAGGCGACTTTCCCAGCTGAGAGGCGATGGCGGCACATGCAAGCACAGAGCACATGGACACACACACACACACACACTTTTATGAAGACCAGGGCCTTTTGGCCCTGGACCAAACCCCACAACAGATATATTATGACGCTTATGGGCAGTGTTTCTCAAGTGGCTATCATTCTTCGGCGAAGCTTTTGGCTGGCTGAGGCTTCCCTTTCGCGTGAGTACTGCACGAAGGTTGGGCAATTCAGGGTGTCCTTCATTTCCCTTTTTGGATCCTCCAAAAGTTGCAGTTTCAGTGGAAAGCTTCAACTTTTGGAGGGGAAATCCAGTGCCCCCTGAAAGTGGTTCATGACTTTTTAGGGGTCAAAGGCATTCACCAGACCACTTCCTTGGTTTGCAAAGCCCGGGATTTTTTTGAAATTTGGGTTGTACGGCAGCCGGCTTTCGCCCGAGTACAGTTGTCTTAAGGGTAACTGGTTGTTCCCCAGACCGTTGACCTTGATCTTCTCTTCACTGCTCTTGGCAAGTTGTTTGGTTTTTAGCGTGTCGGTTCTGCTTACTTTTGGTGGGGGGCTCGGAAACAAACCAGTCAGTCTGTATCAGTCTGTTGCGTTTCCATACCAAGAGTTGGCCATGATTGACATCAGAGGAAATAGACCTGAGCTGTGCAGTAGAAAGCGTTGGGCGCAACTTGTTCAGGGATCCAACTCTGATCCAGAGCTTCTTCGGATCCCCTTTCAAAAAAAGGTTGCGCCCCGAAAACGATCCTTCCACCTACCCATCCATCCACCCACCCCATGTTGTTTGCGGGGAGTGGCTCGGCCTCATCCGAGCAACGCTTAGGTGAAGGCCCGTCTTGTTCACAAAGACCAGCAGAACCGCTTCTGGGAGTCCCTTTGCAGCCTCTCCGTGGCGAATGTCCAAGGAAGACTCCGGGGAAGCATCCAGAGCCTCAGAAAAATACGCCGCCGAGTCGATCGGGTCACCCCGGTCGGGTCCTCCGAATGGTCCAGCTCTCGTTATCCGGCCGGAAATGTTTGAAACCCAAAGATGAATGGAGCTGCACGCAACAATGTTTGTCACATAGAGGATGCTTAATGCACGGTCTGGGTCGCCAGCAATGGAACGGCGCTAATGTGGGACATGCCTTTTTGAGATGGGGCAAGAAAGAATGGAGCGCTCCTCCTATGCCCTAGGGTGATATATTGATGATGAACCAAAAGGGCACGGGTGATAGACAAATAGCACTGTCTATTGCTTTGCCCGGACTAAAAACTTAGCCTTCACTACCAGCATCGCCAGATACCCCTGCAACGAGCCAATGTCGATTGAAATCCATGGCTTGTTGCTACCCCGCCTTTGGAAGCTCCACGAATGGAACTCAGTGTTTCCAAGGGACATGCGTGGGCCGGGTATGACCGTTGTCTCGTGTGTGTGTTGTTGGTTTGCTTCTAAGGGTTTGCTGGTTTGGGTTTGACATTGACGTCAGGTCTCGCTTTTGGGTGACCCTGAGCTGGGCAAGTCTTTCCCTTCGTGCGGCACAGAAACTGCTGTGCCTTTTTGGCCAGGGTCAAGCGGCTTGTGGGAGAATTTCGAGGCTGAAGGTGCGATTCCGTGAAGTTGGGTTGGTCGGGTAACCCCAACCCAGCAAGTTAACATGGAGCCCCAGAGAAGTGCATGCATCGGGCTACTGCACGATGGCAAGAACTAAGCCAAGCAACCTTCAGCTCAAAAAAATGCCAAACACATTTGACCTCAACCCCTGCAGCGGATCTCATGGTGGTGCGAAACAAAGCCCTAAATGGGTTTGTGGTGTTGTGTGGCCTTTTCATATGGGTTCCAAACCAAAAGGAAAACCACCTCTCTTTTTTGGGTGGGGCAGGGGAGGGGTGATCTATTTTGACGCATGCCAGATTGCAAAGAAGTTTACACGATGCCGCAAAGAAGTTTACACGATACATGTCTCGCTGTAGGCACACTGCGCTTTGCCAAAGGTGCCGTGCTATGTGTGCCTGTCGGGTTGAAAGGGAACCAGACCTGACTGCTGCACTTTTGTGTAGATCGCCTCAGTCCATTTTGCAGGAGGTGGCACACCAATAAATTCCAAGGGCAAGTGTTGTATAGATAGACAGGCAACTGCATAATCTTCCAGGGTTACTTTCTCGTGATGTTGTCTCTTCAGGGCTTCCTGAAGAGATCTTCTATACTTGTCCTTTTGTTTAAGAAGAACCTGCTTTTGATTTCCCCCCCCCCAAAAAAAAAAAGAAAGAAAAAGAAACAAAAGCCAAACACAAGTAGTCATGTTGCGTGATCCTTGTTTTGAAGCTGGCCCCACACAAGCAACCAGCCTCCTACCACGTGTCATTTGCACGAGTCCCCATATTTTGTGTCGAAGCCAGCTTAAATCATTGCTTGCGTTTAGTCGCCAAGCGTACAGAAATCGCGTTCTTCCCGTTTTCCTTTATTTATTTACTTGTTTATTTATTTGTTTATTATTTTTTTGGGGGGGTGGGATGAGTGGGAGTGATGCTTGCAAACAGGACCCCTGTCCCTTACATACGTTGCTTCTCCAATCCCTGGGAGTCGTTTGGCTTGGCCTCTGAGTCAAAGTTCCAAGGTTCCTGAGCGCCGGCGGCCTGCCGCGGCGCAGGCGAAGGGTTTTTTTCAAGTCGGCGGTGGGTGGGTTGAACCATGTTGAAAGTTGGACCAAAGGGAACACCCTGTGGTTTTTGGGCGTTTCGGGGGGGAAGCCGTTGTTGGGGGGCAGAAGAGAATTCCGGATGTTATTGGCACATGCCCAGAATGAAGGATGAAAGTCTCCTGTGAAACTGCAGGGGAACCTTTCGTTGTTTGGGGGGGCCTATTTTGACACCCAGATCCGGGGCCGGGAGCACTTAGATGTCCGTTTTTGGTGCGCTTGAGACATGACCTTTCGAGGGGTGATGTGGTGAGGGGTCCCTGTGACTTTTGGATCTGGACAAATTCTCGAGCTCACAAAAGCCTTTTGTGGAGGGTACCTTTTGGGGGTGTGGTTTAAACAGAAATCACCCATGTTGGGGTGCCCGAATTCTTGAGACAGGGGTTTCTGGAAGGTGTTTGGCGCCGCCAGCGCCCGTCATGTGCCAAGATCTCGAGCAAACAGTTCACGGAATTGACCATTTTGAATGTTGGTTTTCTAGTTTTGAAGCAACCACTGTCAGCGCCAATCAACTTGAACCTTGGCACCCTTCGGCTTGTCCAACTTCCCCCTCCCCGTCTCAAAGAAAGGCAAAACCAAAGCCGTGTCATGTTGAGCGGCACGAAAGCGCAAGCTTGCGCACCTCTTTTTGGAGCTTTGGCGAGATGCGCGTTGGATTTAGGGGCTTGGCCCCGCTATAAAGGGCCAATGGGTCCCGACCTCACCGCCTTGGGGCCAGGCTGCGAGGACAAATCAGAGCAGGCCAGGAGAACAAGGCCCGGCTGCAGTTGTCTTGAGATTTTGGTTCAACCACTCAAGTTTTTTCCCGGGACTTTGGACCACTTGTTGTTTATTGACTCATTTTGGGCCACAGTGTTTGTTTTGGAATTCTCGACCCGCTGCAATTTTCATCAGGGTTTGGCAGACACAGAAGCAGAACTTGAACACGGGCCGGATGGGTCCCCTGAAGACGTGCTTGTGATTTGTTGGCATGCTTGTTGTCCGGCCTCAGTGTTTTTTCCTCGAAGGATACATGTTGGCCGAATTGCTTTTACCACGTTTTCACCAGGTTTCTGCATGGTGTCGGTTTAGGTGCATCCTAGAGACCTGTCCTTGGTTAGCAGTCTTTTGTGTTTTTGGTTAGGCTCCTGGCCCAAAGACATGCTCTGTGTGGAAAAGCTCAACCGGTCTTTTTGAAAAAGATATGCCAGCACCACCCCCCCAACAACTGTTCTTCCCAAATCCCAAGTACGGTCCAAAATATGCAATTGTTGGGGGTGCGCTGGTGTCCCGGTGCGCCTGTTGTTTTTCAGGGTCTTGCTTGTTTAGCCTAAAGGAAACAACCCAACCCAGAGACCCATTGAGTTTTTGTCCCAAGCACTTTGGCCGAAAGGAACCCTCCTGGCCACTCAGATGAGGGCTGTAGGTGTTCTGCAGGCAGAATTCGGAATAGCAGGCGGCCAAAGGAGAATTCACCATGCACAAGAAGGGATGGATATGTCGTCTTTTGAGGGTAGCCCCTTGTGTGGTTGGACGACAAGAAGACGTGTACCCAAATGGTTTGGTTGACGGTTCCCTTAGCGGGATGTCTTGCAAAAAGAGTTTGAGCACTTTTCATGGGTGTGTGTGTGTGTGTTTTTGGCGGTACCCTTTTTGGTGGTTTGAGAGGGAATTCAAAGGGCAAAACAGCATTTTGGGGGGTCCCCGAAAGACCCATGTGAAAGCTATCCATAATGTGGGCACAGACAGCGGCATTGTAGCAAAGTGTTTGTTTGCGTCACGCATGGTTGCCATTGTTTGTGTGTGTGTGTGAGTGTGTGTGATTGTGAGTGTGTGTGTTGTGTGTGTGATTGTGTGTGTGTGATTGTGTGTGATTGTGTGTGTGTGATTGTGTGTGTGTGATTGTGTGTGTGTGTGTGATTGTGTTTGATTGTGTGTGATTGTGTTTGATTGTGTGTGATTGTGTGTGATTGTGTGTGATTGTGTGTGATTGTGTGTGTGTGTGATTGTGTGTGTGATTGTGTGTGTGATTGTGTGTGATTGTGTGTGTGTGATTGTGTGTGTGATTGTGTGTGTGTGTGTGGGTGTGTGTGATTGTGTGTGTGTGTGATTGTGTGTGGGTGTGTGTGTGTGATTGTGTGTGTGTGTGATTGTGTGTGTGTGATTGTGTGTGTGTGATTGTGTGTGATTGTGTGTGATTGTGTGTGTGATTGTGTGTGTGATTGTGTGTGTGTGTGTGTGATTGTGTGTGTGATTGTGTGTGTGTGGGTGTGTGTGATTGTGTGTGTGATTGTGTGTGTGTGTGGGTGTGTGGGTGTGTGTGATTGTGTGTGTGGGTGTGGGTGTGTGTGATTGTGTGTGTGATTGTGTGTGTGATTGTGTGTGTGATTGTGTGTGTGTGATTGTGTGTGTGATTGTGTGTGTGATTGTGTGTGTGTGATTGTGTGTGTGATTGTGTGTGTGTGATTGTGTGTGTGATTGTGTGTGAGTGTGTGTGTGATTGTGTGTGTGTGTGGGTGTGTGATTGTGTGTGTGTGATTGTGTGTGTGTGATTGTGTGTGTGATTGTGTGTGTGTGTGATTGTGTGTGTGTGATTGTGTGTGTGATTGTGTGTGATTGTGTGTGTGTGTGATTGTGTGTGTGTGTGATTGTGTGTGTGTGATTGTGTTTGATTGTGTGTGATTGTGTTTGATTGTGTGTGATTGTGTGTGATTGTGTGTGTGTGTGTGTGTGTGTGTGTGTGTGTGTGTGTGTGTGTGTGTGTGTGTGTGTGTGTGTGTGTGTGTGTGTGTGTTTTTTGCGTCATTTCGTCAGTTTCCTTTTCGTCTCCACGTCACCTCGCTCACATCTCGCCGCCAGGTTGAGTTTTACATCTTCGAGGAATTCCCAGAGCCGGGGCTCCTGGAAGACAGGTCCTGCCGTTCGAGTTGCTGTCATTTGCCGGGCATGTATCGTATCCCTGGCTTCAGACTATATAGCTCACAGTTGGTAAGCCGTATGCGTGGGGTTTCTCCACAAGTTGGGATACAGTTTTGGTATCCCGCGTGACATTGGATCGAGCGTTGCCCCAGCCAACATGATTCCTTCCGCTCTCGGAGTCGGAACAACTTTGTCACCAAACGATCTTGCGAGTCGGCAACCGACAGTCTGAGAAGACAAAGAAAATACCGGAGCCTCCCTAAAAGTTGCAGAGGTTTACAATCAACCCATTAAGTTACACACCACCTGTTGGTCTCCCTTAAACCCTCAAAGGGCCCAGGGATCCCAGGGGGTTGTTTAAACATTCTCCCAACGGATGAAAGTGCAAAGAGCTAGGGCTGCGATACGCACAAGATAGCCAGATTGAACAGCGTAAACATAGCGTGCTCGACTTCTCTCCTTGTAGGGGGCCCCAAATTGTGGTTTTCCTTTAAAGCCACCAAAAAGGCGTACCCGAGAAAAGACATCCCCATATTAAGCAGACCTAATGCAAAATCATGTTCATCCACAATGGTTCCTTTCGGGACGTAAGGCGGATTCTGCCGCGCGGGGTCACCCTCATGGAAACCTCCAACTTGACTGGGCTTCAGCTGCCTTCAAATCCTTTCTGGTTGGGTGTGTGCTTGCTTGCTTGCTTGCTTGCTTGCTTGCTTGCTTGCTTGCTTGCTTGCTTGCTTGCTTGCTTGCTTGCTTGCTTGCTTGCTTGCTTGCTTGCTTGCTTGCTTGCTTGCTTGCTTGCTTGCTTGCTTGCTTGCTTGCTTGCTTGCTTGCTTGCTTGCTCTCGCTGCTTGCTTGCTTGCTTGCTTGCTTGCTTGCCTGCTTTGATTGCTTGCTTGCTTGCTTGCTTGCTTGCTTGCTTGCTTGCTTGCTTGCTTGCTTGCTTGCTTGCTGGCTTGCTTGCTGCTGCTTGCTTGCTTGCTTGCTTGCTTGCCTGCTTTGATTGCTTGCTTGCTTGCTTGCTTGCTTTCTTGCTTGCTTGCTGTTTTTGCTTGCTTGCTTTGATTGCTTGCTTGCTTGCTTGCTTGCTTGCCTGCTTTGATTGTCATTGCTTGCTTGCTTTATTTGCTTGCTTGCCGGCTTGTTTGCTTGCTTGCTTGCTTGCTTGCTTGCTTGCTTTCTTGCTTGCTTGCTTGCTTTCTTGCTTGCTTGCTTGCTTGCTTGCTTGCTTGCTTGCTTGCTTCTTGCTTGCTTGCTTGCTTGCTTGCTTGCTTGCTTGCTTGCTTTGATTGCTTGCTTGCTTGTTTGCTTGCTTGCTTGCTTGCCTGCTTTGATTGCTTGCTTGCTTTCTTTCTTGCTTGCTTTGCTTTCTTTGCTTGCTTGCTTGCTTGCTTGCTTGCTTGCTTGCTTGCTTGCTTGCTTGCTTGCTTGCTTGCTTGCTTGCTTGCCTGCTTTGATTGCTTGCTTGCTTGCTTGCTTTCTTGCTTGCTTGCTTGCTTGCTTGCTTGCCTGCTTTGATTGCTTGCTTGTTTGTTATCCAGCTTGCTTGCTTGTTTGTTATCCTGCTTGTTTGATTGCTTTTTTGTTTGTGTTCCTGCCTGTTTGTTTGTGCGTTTGTTTGTGTAGTTGTTTGCTCGCTTCAAAGAGGCCACTTCAAAGCCGCTTCGTTGCGGGTCCGAATTCTTTTTCACTCGTTTTGAAGGTCCTTAGCTTCCTCTTTTTGAAGGAGTTCTATATAGAAACGGTTTGGGTGGAACCACCGAATCACCGAACCAACAGAAACCGAAAGGGGAAAGAACTGGTGAAATCCACAACCGTCTTCTAGAGTTCGACCAACCCCATGGAGAGCGGAGGTCAGACCTTTGAGCCTAGCTCTGCTTGGGCAGGGGCCGAGAGTGCAAACGATGCTGTTTGGCCTTAAGTTGCTCACTTCCTGAGTTCCCTTCAAACGGCCTCAAACGGGTTCTTCCCCAAAAAGACACCCATCTGGACGTTGTTCGCTTCTTGGGTAAACCGTTTCGGTTTCTGGACATTTTCTGACCAATCCCCACTCGGGAAGTGAGGCTAAGCACGGAAAGAGAAAGAGTCACCCCAAAAGGCACCGATGCACTTCTCTCACCCCTTGCCAATCCTGACATTCCAAAGTGGCTGTGGGTCAAAACGAATGGCATCCCATTTTGGGGTAGGTGAATTCACCACCCAGTTTAGAACCTATTTTAGTGGGGATTGGGATGCTCACTGGGGGTACGATTTGGATTTTGACCCATGGCCAAGTGCTTAGACTTGTTGTTTTATCGCCAGCAGACTAAGAGGCTGCTTGCCATGCCAAAGGCATGCTCGGCGTGCGCCTCGCCAGCGCCTAACTGGCATTTTTGAGAACAGTTCGGAGCTCCAAGGGACCTCCAGAAATTTATGTCAGAACATGAGCCACCCAGTGATCAGCTGGGTTGCAAGAACAATTTGGGTGGTGTTGTTAGTTTTCCTTTTGGTTGTCCTTCAGAATTGGCAACAAAAATGGCCCTCAGTGTGTTTTTGCTAGTTTTCCTTTGGTTGTCCTTCAAGACAAAAAACAAGAATAGGCCCTCAAAACAGGAAACACTCATTGGCTCAGTCGACCCGTGCTTTGAGAGTCGCCCTGCGGTTCGAATAGCACTGGCGGAGTTGTCCAGCGAGGGATGTGACCTAAAAAATTCGCCCGAGCGAGGGGTTCAGCCAGTCGAAGGCGTGGCTTCGGCTTCGGCGAACGAAATATGGCTCGACAGGTACCCCGCCTGTGGTTTCCAAGGGCAAGAGGAAAGCCAAACGCCTGGCTTTTTAGGGTGGCCCAGATCCTGAGAAAGATGAGCCACCCAAAAGACATGGGGAATGCTTTGGAAGTTCCAGGCCCTACCCAAAAGGCGCTCAGGTCACAGATCGCACTGCGGGGTGGGAGTTGCCTGTTGTTCTCCCGGCAAAAAAGAGAAAGCGCACGGGAATCAGGTTTGGCGTCGCACAGTTGGTTTGCTTGTATTCGTTGCAATGCTACGTGGGCCGTCCCCAATTGGTTTAAGGCAGATCCGGGGGGCCGCAAAATTCTTCTTGGATGGTCTCCTATCGTTTTCTCGCGACGGAATCTTATGGGGCGCTCGCACAACACTTGTCCGCAGGCCTAACGCCATGATGCCTGGGATTTTTTGGATCAGACATGAGAGCTATGCTGTGTGTCTACCAAGGCTTCAGCCGCGTTTCCATCCGCATCCACAAAACCCGGCCTGCACAGCTGAAAGCATTCGAACAAAGAACCAGCTCCGGCGGGGAAGCAACATGTCAACTGGGCCCGGCAAAACATCGCTGAAAGTTCCAGGTAGGCGCCCTCTCCTTTGACTAAGATTTTGGCGGGGTTGGGCCCCGCGTGCCATGGATGTCGTGCCTGGGAATCCATCGGCTTGGCTCTTGCACTTGGCTTGTCCAGGGGTTGCGCTCAGATGAAGCCTCAAGCCCACCTTCTCACCTCTTGGCTTTCTAGCTTCGTTGGTGATCTGGCCATGGGGCATAATGGCTCCGTTTTGGGGTGGATGAACGTCCATTTGCCACCTATTTTGATGTTCACCAGGGATACAGGGTTTTGACCCACAGCCATCTCTTTTGATTGCTGGGTCCACACTGGGCAACTGAGTACTCACCAAAAGACCCATGGACTGTCGTAGATCTATCGTGTTGGGCCTTGGGCCTCTTGGGGCCAAGCCCTTGAAGAGTTTCGCCCGTTGGCCTAGGAAACGGTTTGGGTATGTTTTCGTGAAGCCTTCGGCAGGTTGAATCCAGGTACTCCTTGATAGCCTTGGATTGGTGGGAAAAGAACTCGTTTTTTGTGTGAAGCCAAATGGGGAAGGTAGCCCCCAAACTCCAAACCACCAAGCCAAAGCGCTAATTGGTAGGATGAATGTATACACCCATGGCTTGTCTTTTTTGAGTCAAAGGCTGATTGTATTGGTCCATATGAGCCACGGTCAAAACCCGGGTAGATGAAGGTTAGTAAGGGATAATCTCAACCATAAATAGGTGGAGCCGCCTTTTTAATTCCTTGCATGGTTCTGGGTAGGGATCTGAGGACCACTGGTTTAGACGGCCTTGGTTCCATACACCAGGGCCATCCTTGTTTTTACCAAAAGGCCAAAAGGACACCTATGATACTGTGGATGGACGACATCCTGCACCACTCTTAAATCCATGGGAAACCATTGTTTGTTGGTATTTAGAGGGGAATCATCGTTTCATGGTTTTATTTTTTTAGGTGGTGCAGGAAATCGTCCATCCACAGTATGGGCATTTGCATCATTAGTGTTCCCCTCAAGTCATGATTCCCACTCTTCTTTTAGGGACACCCCCATATTACTAAACAGATTAATCCTTCTAACACCCCTCTAAACAGATTTAGGGACCAAGATCCGGGGTGTCCCTAATCTGTTTATGGTGTCCCATGTGTCCCAGAAATCCGGGATTCCGGGTCAGGCATAGGGTCAGGGGTCCAGTCGCTCGCTAGGCGCGGCATGCTGCCGCGGGGCTCCGTGGGCCTGCAGCGCCTCGAAGCGAAAAAGTTGCTCGCGGGGCGTTTGGAGCCTCCTTGGGGATCCGATTTTTTTGGTTTACCCCGTGTTGACCCCGTGTTGACCCGCTCACTTCTTGAGTTCCGTGTTACTCCGACTTGTTCGTCACCCTTGAAAGTTGGACCATGGTGAGGCTTGGTTTGGCCCGTCCACTCACAGGCTTGGAAAGCTCCCGGACCAAAAGTTCGCAGGGCTGCTCCCCAGAATATCAACGGAAGTCCCAAAACGGGTTCCATTTCCCAAAAGGAGCTTCCTCCATGGATCGGCGTTGTTTTTTTTTCTTCTTTTTTCGGATCTGTGGAGTAAATGGTGATTTTTGCCTTTTTCTCAAGGCGAACCGACGGGATCGATCCGACCTTTGGCTTCCTCGTTTTGGTCCTTGCTCATTACCCAGACGCTCCAATTCGATGCATTTTGGGCCTTCAAACAGCCATTTTGGGCCTGACAGCCAGGTTTTGAGACCCCAAGCCCCCGCAAAGCTGTCAAAGCCAGGTTTTGAGACCCCAAAAACGCCCCTCTGGGGTGTCCAATGGAGGGTCTGGGTCTTCCATTGGCCGAAGCCGATCGGAGCGTCTGGGTAGTGTAGCTCATGACTCAGGGTCTCAGACTGTAGGCTTGGATTTGTCGCGAGGTTTTTAAGGAAACCAAGAGCAAATTCATGGTGCGCCTTTGGGACTCTTGCGTTTTGGTGGGTTGCAAAAGGAAACCCAGCGGAAACCAAACAGTTGGCTTTCAGTTTCGCTCAGTCTTGGAGAGCGGGGTAAGCCCAAACAATGGTTGTTTCATACTCTACTCCAAATCCAAACTTGTGAGCCTTGGGGGAATCATGGAACTACCCTCCTGTCCACTATCATGTAACTCACCAGGGGGTCCATTTTTGCTGGAACATGTTCGTCCAGCCCCCCGAAACGTCAGGTTCCATGTTTGTGGATGCCCCAGTACTGGTACTACGTACTCTGAAAAATGTTTAACTCTGTTGCCCAGTTTTTTTGGGGGGCCGGGTTCCCCTTCAATAGTTAAACTCAACCAACCAAAACAGGATGGTCTGTTTTTCCCATGGCCACTGGGCATTTGAGTTCAAGGTCAAACAACTGACTAGACCTTTACTTGTTCAGCTTGCGTTCAATCGCCCCCAGGTTGCCGAGAAGTAAAACGGGGCCGACGGCCGCACCTACGCTTCGTCAAAATGAGGCAGGGAGAGCCATGTTTTTTGCAACACATGGCGATTCTGGGCTAGACTTAGGATACTTTCTACATTTTACCAGTGACTCCATGTGAAGCAAACAATA
>CAUJNA010002950.1:7500-12815 GCA_963377175.1 Effrenium voratum | reverse complement strand
AAAGCCAAGAAGCCAAGCCAAGACAGATGTCCTCAGGATCGCAAACTGGGCCATGGGCCAAACCTACATAACAAAGATTGAGACTCTGGACAGACTCCATTCCGCATTTGATGTTCAAGACATATGTCAGACCCTGGCCAAAGAACAAGGTGTTCTTAACATACTGCCGGAAATGCCCAAGCCCTTGCTCAAGTCCATACATCACACAAGGAAAAGGCTCACAGCGTTTGAAACATCTTGTTCAAACACAGCCCTCAAATCTCTAAATAAAGAAATCCCCATCCCCAAAAACAATTCTTGAAGAGGCCCTGAGTGAGGTCTCCCCCCTCGACCCTGGAATCGGACGGCCCCCCCTTCACCCGCGCCGTGCCCTCCCGGACGACGGCCCCGGCGGCTCCTGTGAGGCGAACTGCAGCGCCGCGCCGTCCTGCGCCACCGCCGCCAGGACCACCCCGCGGTCGCCTTGGAGCTCCTGGCCGCGCGGCTCCCGGGGTCCCAGGACCCAGCGGGGAGAGCGGGGGGGGGTCGGCCCGGCCCGGAGGAGTCGCGGGGAGCTCCGGGCCAAACCGGCGACGCCGCAGAGCGCGCGGAACTCTCCGTCTGCTGGAGATGTAAAAGAGAACCGAAAAGGGCATGGAAAAGGGCATGGAAAGGGCACACGGAAACAAACTTCAGGAAATGGAAGGAGACTGCTGACTGGAAATTGGGAAATGGGCACTTTGTCTGCCAGGGCTGGCCTTGGACAAGCAATGAAAAGGAATAGAAACGAATTGCAAAATGGAAAGGACGTGGAAAGAACATCTGGCACTATTCATTTGGTCACGCATGGAAGTGCAAAACATTAAAATTTCGGCCCCCGCTGACCTTGGAAAGACACCGCAAAACAAAAACACCATAAGTCTGCTGACTGTTTTAAGCCCTCGTTTTGGACCTTGGCTTTGAGTTCTGGAAATGAGACTCCCATACCTGGGCGAGGGCTGGGCAAACCAGCTCTGCCAGCGAATGTCAATGCTTGATGGTTTGAGAAGGTCATCGAACACTTCAATCTTCTCCATTTTGGACACTAAGTCTGCTGATTGTTTTGGAGCCTTTGACAAGACCATAAGTCTGCTGCTTGTTTTGGAGTCTTTGAACAGGCCATAATCTGCCGACCCCTCGGGCCATCTCCAAATACCTTGTTATAGTCTTGTACTAGTTTTCTTATTATATTCACGTACTTTAGATTCTTGTTATCTTGTTCTTATACCAGAACATATCTTGCCTTGCTTATAGCTTTGTACTTGTACTTTCAAGTATTGGCTATGATGATAGTTATCATCGTCATCATCATCACCAAAGTCACGATCATCATCTCATTTGCTACCATGATAGTTATCACCTTCATGATTGGCAAACCTAAGGATGCTATGATGATAGTTCTCATCATCCTGGTGGTCATGCAAAGGGTGCTATAAAAGGTCATCATCATCTCATCATTAACATCATGCTCATCATTTCTTTCGTTTCTTAAATTTCTTACTTAAATATACTTTTTAGAACTGGCGATAAACATTGAGGGTAGTGCCGAGGATGCTATGTTGGTAGTTGTCATCGTCATGATGGTCATGCTAAGGAAGCTATGGTGATAGTTATCATCATCATGGGTCGTCCTCACTGGTTATGCTAAGGATGCTATGATGATTGTTATCATCACCATAACGGCCATCATCACTGGAAAGGCTGAGGATGCCATGATGCAAAGGATGCTACGATCATAGTTGTATCATCATCAGGATGGTGATGCAAAGGATGCTACGATCGTCTCATCACTAGCACCATGATCATCATCTTGGTCTTTTCTTGAACTTCTCATTTACGTTTCAGACCTGACGACAGCATTGGTGGTCATGCTAAGGGTGCTATGATGACAGTTATCATCATGATGGTAATGCAAACGATGAACGTCATCATCGCTGGTAATGCTTAGGGGTGCTATGATGACACGTATCATCAACATGATCCTCATCATCTCAACACTAGCAGCATGATCATCATCTTTGCTTCTCTTATTTGCAACATACGTTCTAGAACTGGAGAACTGGCGTAATGCTAGGGGTGCTATCATAACAGATATCATCATTGTGAATGTCCTCATGATGGTGTTGCAAAAGATTTTCTGGTGGTAGTTAACATCATCCTGATGGTCATCATCACTGGTAATGATGGTCATCATCATCATCGCTAGCATCATGATCATCATCTCTTTCTTTTAGGCCCACAACCGAAAAAGTCCATGATGATAGTTATAATCATCATGAATGTCATCATCACTCTATGATGATAGTTGTCATTATCATGATGGTACTGCAAAGGATGCTGTGATGATGGTTATCGTCATCGCGCATGTCATCATCACTGGCAATGCTAAGGATGCCCTGATAATAGTTATCATCAGCATGATCATCATCATCTCATCACTATCATCATGATCATCATCTCTTTTTTCTATATCGTCGGCATCACCTGCAACACCCTCAGCCTCACCAGGCTCATTTGTTGAACAGCTGGCAACAGAAAATGGGCCACCCCAGCAGCGCGGCAACATCCTCAGCATCACCTGCAACACCCCCCAGCCTCACCAGGCTTAATTTTCGATCAGCTGGCAGGAGAAGATGAGCCACCCCAGCGGCAACATCCTCAGCATCACCTGCAACACCCTCAGCCTCACCAGGCTCATTTTTCGAACAGCTGGCAAGAGAACATGAGCCACCGCAGCAGCGCGGCAACATCCTCAGCATCACCTGCAACACCCCCCAGCCTCACCAGGCTTAATTTTCGAACAGCTGGCAAGAGAAGATGAGCCACCCCAGCGGCAACATCCTCAACATCACCACCCTCAGCTGAACAGCTGGCAAGAGAAAATGAGCCACCACAGCAGCGTGGCAACATCCTCAGCATCACCTGCAACACCCCCCAGCCTCACCAGGCAACATTTTCGAACTGCTGGCAAGAGAAGATGAGCCACCCCAGCGGCAACATCCTCAGCATCACCTGCAACCCCCAGCCTCACCAGTTAATTTTCGAACAGCTGGCAAGAGAAGATGAGCCCCCAGCGGCAACATCCTCAGCATCACCTGCAACACCCTCAGCCTCACCAGGCTCATTTTTCGAACAGCTGGCAGGAGAAAATGAGCCACCCCAGCAGCAACATCCTCAGCATCACCTGCGACACTCTCAGCCTGACCGGGCTACGGCTGGCAAGAGAAAATGAGCCACCCCAGCAGCGCGGCAGCATCCTCGGCATAACCTGCTGGCAGGAGAAAATGAGCCACCCCAGCAGCAACATCCTCAGCATCACATTCAATACCCTCAGCCTGACCAGGCTCATTTAATGAACAGCTGGCAAGAGAAAATGAGCCACCCCAGCGGCAACATTCTCAGTATCACCTGCAACACCCTCAGCCTGAGCAGACTACTTTTTTGAACAGCTGGCAGGAGAAAATGAGGCACCCCAGCAGCAACATCCTCAGCATCACCTGGATACAAACATTGCATTACATTACACTACACTACATTACATTACATTAAATCTAATTACATTACATCAAATTACATTAAATTACATACATATATACATACATTACATACATACATACATTACATACATACATGCATGCATGCATACATACATTACATACATTCATACATAACATACATACATACATACATACATACATACATACATTACATTACGTTACGTTGCATTGCATTGCATTGCATTACATTACATTACATGCATACATACTTACATTACATTACATTAATTAAACACGTTGTCTGATTTGGATTCCAATGGCATTGTACATCCCTTTTACACACATTTAGGTTTCAATTCCGATTGGCAAGGTTAAACAACATTAATTTACATTACATTTTACATTTACATTACCATTTACATACATCTTACATACAACATTACATTACCCATTACATACATACATTTTAGTATCCTTAAACTACTTTAGGAGGACAAATAGTAAAACATTAGCATTGCATTTACATTACATTACATAATACATTACATACATTACATAATACATAACATTACTACATACCTCTACATAATTACATACATACAATAATACATACATACATACATACATTACATACATTACATACATTACATATATTACATACATTACATGCACTACATACATTACATACATTACATACATTACATTACATACATACATACATACATGCATACATGCATACATGCATACATGCATACATAACATAACATAACATAACATAACATAACAAAACATAACATAACATAATATACCATACATACATACATACATACATACATACATACATACATACATACATACATACATACATGCATTACATACATACATACATACATACATACATACATTACATTACATTACATTACACTACATTACATTACATTACATTACATTACATACATACATACATACTTACATACATACATACATTACATACATACATACGTACATACGTACATACATACATAGATTGCATACAAGGTTTTTAACGTTTTTTGATATGCCCGCGCGACCCTCTGCGGAGATCGGCGTGGTCGAGGTGCAAAAACTCGTTGTTTTTTTGCTGTGGCGCCGCTTAGTCTCGGCGAACCCTCTGCGGAGATCGTGCGTGTCGAAGCGCTCTCGCTGTGGCGCCGTGCGATTTTGTTGCTCGCGAAATGGCCTTTGGAAGTTGTCTCGTGGTTTGTGCGCCTGCTTTCGCAATCCCACGGTCGCGGGTTCGATTTTTCCCTGGTCCGCGGCAGCTCCGGCTTGAAAACCGCAGCTTTTACGTAGTACGCGGAGCGTGCTCCTGCAGCTCCGGCTGGAAAATCGCAACTTTTAGGTACAGACGTAGTACGCGGAGCACACTCCCGCAGCTCCGGCTGGAAAATCGCAACTTTTAAGTACAAAAATAGTACGCGAAGTACATTCCCACAGCTCCGGCAGCACTTGCGCAGAGCAACTTGCGCAGAGTCACTTGCGCAGAGCAACTTGCGCAGGGCAACTTGCACAGAGCACTTGCACAAAGCACTTGCGCAGAGCAACTTGCACAGACCATCTTGCGCAGAGCACATGCGCAAAGCGCTTGCACGGAGCAACTGGCGCAGAGCACTTGCGCAGAGCAACTTGCTCAGAGCACTTGCGCAGAGCAACTTGCAGAGAGCACTTGCGTGCAGCAGCTTGCAGAGAGCAACTTGCGCGCAGCAGCCTGGAACAATGCAGCTTGCGCAGACCACTTTCGTGAGAAATCGCGCGGCGCAG
>CAUJNA010002949.1:2500-12864 GCA_963377175.1 Effrenium voratum | reverse complement strand
ACAACAAACAACAAACAACAAACAACAAACAACAAACAACAAACAACAAACCACAAACAACAAACAACAAACAACAAACAACAAACAACAAACAACAAACAACAAACAACAAACAACAAACAACAAACAACAAACAACAAACAACAAACAACAAACAACAAAACAACAAACAACAAACAACAAACAACAAACAACAAACAACAAACAACAAACAACAAACAACAAACAACAAACAACAAACAACAAACAACATAAAACAAACAACAAACAACAAACAACAAACAACAAACAACAAACAACAAACAACAAACAACAAACAACAAACAACAAACAACAAACAACAAACAACAAACAACAAACAACAATCAACAAACAACAAACAACAAACAACAAACAACAAACAACAAACAACAAACAACAAACAACAAACAACCAACAACCAACAACCAACAACCAACAACCAACAACCAACAACAACAACAACACCAACAACACCACCACCACCACCACCACCAACAACAACAACAACAACAACAACAACAACAACAAGGTTGGACGGGGGGGGGGGTTTGCCCGGGAAAACAATGCGAATCGGCCGGGGAAGGTTTGCCCGAAGAACAATGTCACCGATCAAGTCATAAACACTGCGTGGTTCCCACCCATGGAAAATGTGTTGTTTGGCCACCAAAACCTTTTTTTCCACACAGCTGTGTTCTCGCAAACTAACCCGAAGCCGGCAATGTTTCCGAGATTGACACAAACATCTCAACACCACACTGACAGACACACACTTCTGAGCGGGTGCACTTGAACGGGTGTGCTTACCAGTCGGTGGGCTTGGATACAGTTCTGAGCGGGTGCACTTGAACGGGTGTGCTGATTAGTTGGTGGGCTTGGATACAGTTCTGAGCGGGTGCACTTGAACGGGTGTGCTGATTAGTTGGTGGGCTTGGATACAGTTCTGAGCGGGTGCACTTGAACGGGTGTGCTTACCAGTTGGTGGGCTTGGATACAGTTCTGAGCGGGTGCACTTGAACGGGTGTGCTGATCAGTTGGTGGGCTTGGATACAGTTCTGAGCGGGTGCACTTGAACGGGTGCGCTGATTAGTTGGTGGGCTTGGATACAGTTCTGAGCGGGTGCGCTTGAACGGGTGTGCTTACCAGTTGGTGGACTTGGATACAGTTCTAAGCGGGTGCGCTTGAACGGGTGTGGTTAGCACTGCTCTTGAACGGGTGTGCTTACCAGTTGGTGGGGTTGGATACAGCTCTGAGCAGGAGGTGCGCTTGAACGGGTGTGCTTACCAGTTGGTGGGAATGGATACAGTTCTAAGCGGGCGCGGGTGTTCTTACCTGGCGGGCTGGGATTTCTGAGCGGGTTCGCTGGAACGGGTGTGCTTACCAGTTGGTGGGCTTGGATACAGTTCTGAGCGGGTGCGCTTGAACGGGTGTGCTTACCAGTTGGTGGGCTTGGGTAGGTGCGCTTGAACGGGTGCGCTTACCAGTTGGTGGGCTCGGATACAGTTCTAAGCGCACTTGAACGGGTGTGCTTAGCATTTGGTGGGCTTGGATACAGTTCTAAGCGGGTGTACTTGAGTGGGTGCGCTTACCAGTTGGCCTTGGATACAGTTCTGAGCGGGCGCGCTTGAACGGGTGTGCTTAGCAGTTGGTGGACCAGTTGGCAGCTTTTGACAGGTGTGTTTACCAGCTGGCAGCTTTTGCAACAAAACGGCCAGGGGGGGTTTGCCCGTGATTTTCAAGTCGCGCGCGCGATGTTTGTAAAAACGATGCCCGACGTGCGACTATTCACATCATGCTGACATGAGGATGCCAAACAAAAGCGCAGTCATTATCTGCGAAGAATTGCACATGCCGAATGATATGTGTAATATTTGCTGCGTTTTACAGCACGTCGCGCACCCATCTGCCGCGGTATGTGCCAGGGCATCGTGTGTCACAAGGCTGGAACGCACTGATGACAAGACAACGAACACAGGTATGATTTCGACTCTGCCGACAGGCAAGTGTCCTGGTAAAAATGGGACGAACTGGAAGTCACATGTCCGACGTGCTGCGTTTTACAGTATGTTGCGCTGCTGAAATCTCGGGCAAACCCCCCCCGTTGAGCCAACAACAACAACAACAACAACGACAACGACAACGACAACGACAACGACAACGACAACGACAACGACAACGACAACGACAACGACAACGACAACGACCACGACAACGACAACGACAACGACAACGACAACGACAACGACAACGACAACGACAACGACAACGACAACGACAACGACAACGACAACGACAACGACAACGACAACGACAACGACTACGACAACGACAACGACAACGACAACGACAACGACAACGACAACGACAAGGACAAGGACAAGGACAAGAACAAGAACAAGAACAAGAACAATAACAAGAACCGCAACCACAACCACAACCACAACCGCAACCGCAACCCCAACCACAACCACAACAACAACAACAACAACAACAACAACAACAACAACAACAACAACAACAGCGGTCCGCGCTGGGATAATGCCGCGGCCGCAACCAGTTCAAGAGTGACAACGTGTGTTTCGTATTGGTTTTTACCACGCATGTCATCGTGTTTAAGAAGCGCTCCTTTTCCCAGGACGCTTTTTGGGCTGAAAACAGCGTCCCTTCAACGACAGTTCGACGTTTTTTTTGGGAATCCTTTCCCGCAGCACGCCAACCCTTGAAGCTCAGTTTCGTATTGGTCTTTTCCACGCATTTACGTGGTGTCTGAAATGCAGTTCTAAGCAGGTGCGCTTGAGCGGGTGTGTTTACCGTGTGGCATGCGTGGATACAGTTCTATGCAGGTGCACTTGAGCGGGTGTGCTTTGCATTTGGCATGCGTGGATACAGTTCTAAGCGGGTGCGCGTGAGAAGGGATGTGCTTACATTGGCGTGCGTGGATGTGTGCTTACCGTTTCGCACGAGTGGATACAGTTCTAAGCGGACGGGTGTGGCACGCGTGGATGCAGTTCTAAGCGGGCACGCTTGAGCGGGGGTGCTTACCATTGCGCATGCGTAGATAGAGTTCTAAGCGGGCGCGCTTGAGCGTTGAGCGGGTGAGCTTAGCATTTGGCATGCGCGAATACAGTTCCCACCGGGCGCACTTGAGCGGGTGTCCTTAGCATTGGGCATGCGTGGATACGGTTCTAAGCGGGTGCGCTTGAGCGGGTGTGCTTGCCATATTTGGCACGCGTGGGTGCAGTTCTAAGCCGGTGCGCTTGAGCGGGTGTGGCACGCGCGCGTACAGTTCTCAGCGACTGCGTTTGAGCGGGTGTGCTTACCATTTGGCATGCGTGTATACTGTTCTGAGCGGGCGCTCTTGAGCGGGTGTGCTTACCATTTGGCATGCGCGGCTGCAGTTCTAAGCGGGCGCGCTTGAGCGGGAGTGCTTAGCATGTGTGGATACAGTTCTAAGAGGGCGCGCTTGAGCGGGTGTGCTCACCGTTTGGCACGCGTGGAAAATTTTGCACGCGTGGATACAGGTCTGAGAGGGCGCGCTTGAGCGGGTGTGCTTACCATTTGGCACGCGTGGATACAGTTTGAGCGGGTGCGCGTGAGCGCGTGTGCGCGGACGCAGTTAACGGCAAAACAGTCGATTCAGCGAGGCGAGTGTGACTCCACAGCTTCTTCTCCAATTTAATTTTGGTTACGTCAGGATGCGCGAAATGCTGCGGGCCCCAGTAAACTTTAGCGAGCAGACTGGTCTTTGCGGTACATTTGCGCACGAAGACTTGCGGCGTTACGTCCGCGCGGAGGGAACAACAACAGCAACAAAAACAACCAAAAAAACCAACCACCACCACCACCACCAACAACAACAACAAGAACAAGAACAAGAACAACAACAGCAGCAGCAACAGCAACAGCAACAGCAACAGCAACAGCAACAGCAACAGCAACAGCAACAGCAACAGCAACAGCCACGACCACAACATCAACAACAAGGCATCCGCGTTTTTCGCCGCCGTGGAAGGCGGCGCGTTTTCCAAGGCTCTTGTTTCCAAAACGCAGAACTGTCAATCTTTTTCTTTTTTCAAAAAGTCCGGTTTTGAGAAGGGTTATGGCTCAAAGCGCTTGCTTTTCTCCGAGGCAGCAGCGTGTCACTTCGCCCACAAGGCCTTTACCAAGCACTTCTCAAAATCGTGGCCCATGCACAACTCATTGTGCCGCCACACCCAACTGTAAGCATCTCGCCAGATCGCTGGAGTGGACCGTCTGGTCACCGCGCAACCTGAGCTCTCCATCTTTTCATGTGAGCCCAAACACCGTCCAGCTTCTGCGTTCCGCGTGTGGAAATTTGGCAATTCTTCTTGGCTTTTCGAGCCCCAGTGGCCCTTGTGAATTGGTTTGCCCGATGCTTCACTTATTGGTGCAACTTGACTCTTTCTTGACCAGCAAGGGGAAGGTCGTGGCACCATCTGTTCTCAAGTCTGCCAGCATCGGCAACTTGCTCAAGAGTCCTGCCACTTTTTTTTTTGAAAAGAAACCTTAGAAAAGTTTGCATGAAGGTAATGGTCAAACATGTTTTCGTTGATGAATTGTACGACAAGGACCGCAAGGACCCACCCATCCCCTCATCCTGTGCGCAGCACTTCTGCGTGTCCTTCCTGCGGCGGCCGACTCGCTGGCGGCACGATCTTCTCGTCCAAGGGAGACATGAGCATGAGCCCGCTGTGTCTGGAGATCACTCCGAACAAGCGGCAGTGCACCTGCCAGTATCGTGGCCTCTTTGTCGTGTGATTCCTCTGCGTCCAAGAGATCGCGGCAGGCCGCCAAGCCACATCACGGTTGCTCACGAAGTACCGCGCCAGCCCGGTTGCGTCCGCCTCGAAGAACTGGACCTTTTCCCTGCGCCAAGCCTGCAAGAAAGCAGGGTCGTAGCCAGAACACATGTCATACCCAGCCGAGGCCGTCTTCTCCGCAAAGAAGTCCAAGAAGTGACAATGTGCCTTTTCTCCGGCGTCACAAGCAGCCATGCAAGAAGTCACCCCCGGAGGTTTCGTTGTAGCTTTCCAGTACATCTGGAAGACTTGGAAAACTTGGGCCAAAATCAATCCCCGCGCAGTTGACACACGCGCACTGGCTATTGTCGCATCTCACGACATAGCGCCCCTGCTGGCTCACATCAGTGTAGGTCCTTTTTTGGCCTCTAGCTCGGGGAGCTACGAACTGCAACGTGTCAGTGTACTTGCCGCTGACACACTTCTGGCACTTGCGAGGGAGGCGCAGCAAACCTATCTTTCTGGCAGCTACCCAGGTCTTCTGCATCAGCGGCAGCCGGTTGACCACATCGCTGCGGAAGGTGGCTTTGCGCGCAGGCTTGTCTTCAACCGCGGCTTTCGCCTTCTGACATGGCTTCGGCCCTAAATATTGCTTTGACCGCTCCTTCTTCAAGGAGCCCCATGTCTTATTTTCTTTCTGTGGCTTGCGTCGATTGCGCTGCTTGCTGGTCATGCCCATGATCTTCTTCTCCTCCGCCAGCAAGGCCCTGTGGCGGGCAGCCCCCGGCAGTTTGCACCGCAACACATTATGCCCTCGCTTCCCGCAAAGGCTGCAAACATACGGCATTTTCAATTGCGCCGAAGCCTCTATGGCTCGAGCCCATGCCACATGCCGTGACGGCCATCTGCCTGCTTCCAATGCAAGCTGCTGAATGGCTTTCAGAACGCAAAGGATCCCATCCCAAAACCGGGCATTAAAGTCAGGGGTGTTTGACAAAAATGCATCACCATCTGCAATCTGCTGGGCGACTGGTCTGCGCACCAAATAAAATATCACCCAAAAGAAGGTCCCTTAAGGCAAATGGGGAGTTTTCAAAAAACGTATGTCGATAGTAAGGGTCTGCAATCTGCTGGGCATTTGGTCTGTGCACCAAATAAAATATCACCCGAAAGAAAGTCCCTTAAAGCAAATGGGGAGTTTTCAACAAACGGATGTCGATAGTAAGGGTCTGCAATCTGCTGGGCAACTGGTCTGCGCACCAAATAAAATATCACCCAAAAGAAGGTCCCTTAAAGCAAATGGAGAGTTTTCAAAAAACCGTATGTCGATAGTAAGGCTCTGCAATCTGCTGCGCAAATGGTCTGCGCACCAATGAAATATCACCCAAAAGAAGGTCCCTTAAAGCAAACGGGGAGTTTTCAAAAAACGTATGTCGATAGTAAGGCTCTGCAATCTGCTGGGCAACTGGTCTGCGCACCAAATAAAATATCACCCAAAAGAAAGTCCCTTAAAGCAAGCGGGGAGTTTTCAAAAAACGTATGTCGATAGTAAGGGTCTGCAATCTGCTGGGCAACTGGTCTGCGCACCAAATAAAATATCACCCAAAAGAAAGTCCCTTAAAGCAAACGGGGAGTTCTCAAAAACGTATGTCGATAGTAAGGGTCTGCAATCTGCTGGGCAACTGGTCTGCGCACCAAATAAAATATCACCCAAAAGAAGGTCCCTTAAAGCAAATGGGGGGTTTTCAACAACGTATGTCGACAGTAAGGGTCTGCAATCTGCTGCGCAACTGGTCTGCGCACCAAATAACATATCACCCAAAAGAAAGTTGTCGATAGTAAGGGTCTGCAATCTGCTGGGCAACTGGTCTGCGCACCAATTAAATATCACCCAAAAGAAGGTCCCTTAAAGCAAATGGGGAGTTTTCAAAAACGTATATCGATAGTAAGGGTCTGCAATCTGCTGGGCATTTGGTCTGCGCACCAAATAAAATATCACCCAAAAGAAAGTCCCTTAAAGCAAATGGGGAGTTTTCAACAAACGGATGTCGATAGTAAGGGTCTGCAATCTGCTGGGCAACTGGTCTGCGCACCAAATAAAATATCACCCTAAAGAAGGTCCCTTAAAGCAAATGGAGAGTTTATATGTCGATAGTAAGGGTCTGCAATCTGCTGCGCAACTGGTCTGCGCACCAAATAACATATCACCCAAAAGAAGGCCCCTTAAAGCAAACGGGGAGTTTTCAAAAAACGTATGTCGATAGTAAGGGTCTGCGATCTGCTGCGCAACTGGTCTGCGCACCAAATAAAATATCACCCAAAAGCAAGTCCCTTAAAGCAAACGGGGAGTTTTAAAAAACGTATGTCGATAGTAAGGGTCTGCAATCTGCTGGGCAACTGGTCTGCGCACCAATGAAATATCACCCAAAAGAAGGTCCCTTAAAGCAAACGGGGAGTTTTCAACAACGTATGTCGATAGTAAGGGTCTGCGATCTGCTGGGCAACTGGTCTGCACACCAAATAAAATATCACCCAAAAGAAGGTCCCTTAAAGCAAATGGGGAGTTTTCAAAAAACCGTATGTCGATAGTAAGGCTCTGCAATCTGCTGGGCAGCTGGTCTGCGCACCAATGAAATATCAGCCAAAAGAAGGTCCCTTAAAGCAAATGGGGAGTTTTCAAAAAACGTATGTCGATAGTAAGGGTCTGCAACGTCAAATTGTGGCTCTGCAAGCTGCTCGGCGACCCACTGTGCTTGCTGGTCATTGCATGAAGATCGCGAAGCAGAACTGCGTGGCTCGCTGAGCAAGCCTGCCAACAAGTAATTCAACTCCACAGCGCGGCTCTGCCAATATTGCATCATCCTGCCAACGGGTTCTGACCTTTCGAAAATCGCCTGGCTGGCCTGCGCTTGGGAAAGAGCTTCTCGCAAAGACTCCTGAACGCTGAAAATGCAGACACACCCCACGCCAAAACGACTTGATCCCTAAAGCAGACAGGGATTAGCCTGCGTTCAATCAACGGCAAAGGAAAGCGATACCGCGAGGCCTCCCTCAGCATCCTCACCCAAGAGACACAGAAACGTCTCCGCCACCATCATCAGCACCGTCAGCTCGCATGTGCAATCTTCAGGTCCAAGAAAGCGGCGAACCTGCAGCGTCGCCGAAGTTGCCTGCAGGATCACCATGGCCGACTGCTGCCGCCAAGCTCGCTGAGCAGTGGGGGACACCAAAAAGTATTTGTGGTCCGCGTCCAACGCCGCGGACATATGCGCCACGAGCGCCGCATCGATCTGCAGCTGCTCTGCCAAAAAGAGATGACACGGGATAGGAGCAGACACTTGCCGACGTATGAACTCGAAACATCAACTAGTGCAGCATGAGCCAGTGACACACCAGCCAATCAATGGTAACTTCTGCGTGCTCGAAAACGGAAAGGCCCCTCCCCCAAAACTGCGTGGTCTTTAAACAAGGGGCTGTTTGCAAACCATTTCAAGCGCAAATCCGTCTCCGCAGAGTGCTCAACACGCATCAACGTCAATGCCACTGCTCAACGCGCATCAACGTGAATGTCAGGCCTCTGCTGCTCAACTTGCACTTAGTGAAAGAAACCGAAAACGCTTTCCCCAAAAGATCGGCGGCCTTTAAACCAAGAGGTGTTTGTAAAAAGCTGCAACCAAAGCGCTGAGCTCGCACAGAAAAATGTCACCACTTATTTTCTATCTATGGGAGACCTCCTCGCAACAAACGAGACTCCAAGCTATGATGCATGTCCAGCAAATGCTTCGGCGCTTGGGACATCTCAGCAGGCAACAAAAGCCGACGGTGCCAACACGTTCGGCCGCCGCCAGCGGCCTTTTCGTGAAACAGCTTGCAAACCGCCCCTAAACGTCCGCCCCATGGGCCTTTCCAAAAATGGTGCGGACATAAAGGCCTTTGATGGCGTGGGCACCGCCCCCACTTCGTGGGACGGCGAGGCGCCTCAGGCTGCAACTGCTGGCCACCATGCGCGCCGGGCATCATCATCGTCAAAGTCAAAGTCCACAGGCTAATTGTGGTATTCATGTTCGTGACGACGAAGAACTCTTTCAACCGGGTCCTCATCCATGTCTGAAGGAGCCGCAGGCCACTGCGACTCTTCGAGCTCTGGCGCGTCAGAAGAAGACTCTAGACATCGGACAGACCTGCCAACGAAGCGGGCGACAATGCCAAACCCAGTGACGAGGACTTGCAAGTAGCAGCGCTGCTCATCTGCTCATCTTCCACTTCGCTGAGCTCATTGCAATCTTGCTCATCTTCCACTTGACCGAGCTCATAGCAGTTTTGCTCATCATTTTCACTTTCACTGATAACAACCGTGTCACTGGCACAAGCTGAAATGCCCACAAACGACTTGACTTGCCGAGCGTACCACTCTTTGAAACGCTTTGCTTTTGGTGAACCCTCTGATCTCAAAGGGGAGGGCGGCCCAGAGTCCAGCACACACGCCGCAAAATGCATCTTGCAGCGAGGTAGCAAAGCCATGCGCGCAAGAGGACCCCAAATCACTGTTACCCGCCTTGCTGAAGCCACGAGCGCCACACAGCTCGCCACCAAACGCCACCACACTGACACGACCGAATAAAAACAACGAAGCCAAGAAACAAATTTGTGCCTCGCCGTGGAAAGTTTTGAGAGGCGCAGTGCAGAATGATGCGTGTGAGCGGGTGTTCTTACCATTTGGCAGGCATGTGTGCAGCGCTGAGCGGGTGCGCGTGAGTGGGTGTTCTTACCATTTGCCTGGCATGTGTGCAGTGCTGAGCGGGTGCGCGTGAACGGGTGTCCTTACCATTTGGCAGGCATGTGCGCAGTGCTGAGCGGGTGCGCCTGAACAGGTGTTCTTACTATTTGCCTGGCATGTGTGCAGTGCTGAGCGGGCGCGCGTGAGCGGGTGTTCTTACCATTTGCAGGCATGTGTGCAGTGCTGAGCGGGTGCGCGTGAGCGGGTGATCTTACCATTTGGCAGGCATGTGTGCAGTGCTGAGCAGGTGCGCGTGAACGGCTGTTCTTACCATTTGGCAGGCATGTGTGCAGTGCTGAGCGGGTGCGCGTGAGCGGGTGTTCTTACCATTTGGCAAGCATGAGTGCAGTGCTGAGCAGGTGCGCGTGAACGGGTGTTCTTACCATTTGCCTGGCATGTGTGCAGTGCTGAGCGGGTGCGCGTGAGCGGGTGTTCTTACAATTTGGCAGGCGTGTGTGCAGTGCTGAGCAGGTGCGCGTGAACGGGTGTGCTTGCATACCATTTGCCTGGCATGTGCGCAGTGCTGAGCGGGTGCGCGTGAGCGGGTGTTCTTACCACTTGCCTGGCATGTGTGCAGGGCTGAGCGGGTGCGCGTGGACGGGTGTTCTTACCATTTGCCTGGCATGTGTGCATTGCTGAGCGGGTGCGCGTGAACGGGTGTTCTTACCATTTGGCAGGCATGTGTGCAGTGCTGAGCGGGTGCGCGTGAGCGGGTGTTCTTACCATTTGGCAGGCATGTGTGCAGTGCTGAGCGGGTGCGCGTGAACGGGTGTGCTTTCAGAAAATAGCAAACCTTCCACGGCGGCAAA
>CAUJNA010002948.1:0-7500 GCA_963377175.1 Effrenium voratum | reverse complement strand
AGTGCACAGACACCCTGATCAAAAGCAAATATTACAAAAGGGTCGTTGCACTTTCCACGTTGGTGGCAGGGCAAATGGGTACGTGGGCTGCTGTCAAGCAATGGACGCCTGATTTGGATGGTTTTGATATGGTTTGATGTTTGGATGTACAAGTGAAAAAGCACGAGTATGACTTCCATTCACGGGGTCCTGGTTTTGACACGTGCAGCCGAATGCCAAATCTGCAGACGGAAGGTTCAGCGAGAGGCGATGATGGTAAAACACTTGCTGGTTCTCAGTAGGGAATGGGGCCCGGAATGGGGGGGTTGCCCGGAATGGAAACCACAAGGGATGGCTACGGGTCCTTCCCTTCCGTTCTGAGCACCAGCAAGAAATAGGTGACATGCGGCGCTCGACCCAAGGCTGATGCCTTTCAAGGCCCAAGTCTCCGGACACATTCGGCAAGTTGGAGCTTCAAGTTGTGTTATTGCTTGTGCTAAGTCTGTGAAGACGCCATGCTTGGGGCATGTGCACAGTTTGGCTTCTTGAGGGGTTGAATCTGAGAAGAGTCTAGTTGGCCCTTGTGGGTCAGCTGAGCTTTCGGCCGCCTGCTCAGGCTCAGGCAAGGTTTAAAGGCTGCACTGAGTATGCCAACATGAGAAGAGAACACACAGACACGAGGGCTGGTATCACCAACCTGGACAGCACGCTGCAAGCCCGCACCATGGAGCTCAGAATGGCTTCTCCAAAACCGGCGAACGAATCGTGAGCGGTGTTTCCTCGTAATGGCCACGGGCGAGAAGCTCATTGAAATCTTTCGGCAGCTGGACAGGACACCTGCCCCGTCGATTGGAATCGGAATCTGTGTGACGCTTTCATCATCCGTGGTTAAGGGACCGAAGACCTAAGTCCCAGGTTGATTGGAATGCAACTTGTGTCCCAATTTTGATGAATCCGGATCACTTGTTGGGAAATGCTTGAACTGTCACAGCGTGTTCATAAGTTCGGGCAAGGTTCATCGCATGGAGTTCAGTTGCGAGCCGGCAGCTTCGCTCGCAGGAATGGCAACGGATCGATCGAACGAGAGGACGCTGGAATCGCGTGCGGTCGAAGGCAAAGGCCACTCTGCCAGCGGTATTCTGAGCGGGTCTGTTGCCCACCGTCCCATGTATCACCTGAGCCACAATCAAAAGAAAGTTAGTAAGGGGCAGTCCCAGCCAGAAATAGTTGCGGTCGCCTTCTTCATTCTTTACATGGTTCTGGGTAGACCATTTTAGTACCGGATTTTGATTGTGACTCACCTGGCATGTGAGATGCGGCTCGAGTATCCCAATGATATGCCCAGGCTTGACCACGATGCCTCATTGCCCGAAAGCCGACTTCATATTCAGATGGGGCTGTAGATCTGCCTTAAGCTTTGTCCAGGCTCAAGACATCACAATCTTCGGGGGTCAAAGGTTCTCATACAGTATGTTTTCGGAACTACTGTGGATGGACGAAATCCTGCACCACCTAAGAAACCCTTGTTTTTTTCTGCTGATTCCCATGTAAACATCAACAAGCCGGGGTTTCAATCATGGTTTCGTGGTGCATTTTATGGATTTCGCCGCCAGCAGTATGACCTTGGGCTCCCAAGTATCAATCACAGCAAAGGCCCGGGTTTTCTTGCTGGCGCTCAGCAGGGAATGAGGGAATACACCTGGGGATCCCCTTCAAGGAAACCATAGGGGATGGTTTTTCTCGCTGTCATTCCCTCTCGGTTTCCCTGATTTGATCCTTTTTTCGTCATGGCCCCAAAATGTGGTGGTCAATAAGAAGTATGGTTTTTTGTTTGCCAATTCACTCGGGAAGTGAGAATCCCTGAGAACCAGCAAGTCTTTTCCAGGGGCCAAGCCGTCCGCGTCGTCGGCAGTTGCGAGGAGCTGGGGCGAGTGCTGGAGGCATTGGATGGCTTCGCCTGGAGTGACGAACGCTTGGACCTGCTGCTGAGGGAGGCAAGCAGGGGAGGTGAGACGTTCTCCACTTGGAATGCAACGAAAAGGAGAAAGAGTGAGAAAGAAACCTTGGGTTGTGCAGTTTGGTTGGGTTATTTGATGGGTCTTAAATTAGGCATTGTTTGTTGGGGAGTCCTTTGGGTGTTACCTAGTGGATGAGCTGGGCTGGATGGTTGCCGCTTCTTTTGTTTGGTTTCCTGCAAGTGGGTAACATGTTTGGTGCAGTTTCCTGTGTATTTGTGTGTGTGTGTGTGTGCGTGTGTGTGTGTGTGCGCGCGCACGCATGTTTGTATTTTTGTTTGTGTCTATCTGTGTTTGTGCGTTTGTGTGTGTGTGGTGTGTGTGTGTGTCTCTGTGTCTCTGTGTCTCTGTGTCTCTGTGTCTCTGTGTCTCTGTGTCTCTGTGTCTGTGTGTCTGTGTGTCTGTGTGTCTGTGTGTCTGTGTGTCTGTGTGTCTGTGTGTCTGTGTGTCTGTGTGTCTGTGTGTCTGTGTGACTGTGTGTCTGTGTGACTGTGTGTCTGTGTGTCTGTGTGTCTGTGTGTCTGTGTGTCTGTGTGTCTGTGTGTCTGTGTGTCCAAGTGACCCATGTGTGGTCCTGTGTGTCGTTGGTCTCCCAGCTTTCTGTGTTCTGTTGTGTCTGTGTGTCTGTGTGTCTGTGTGTCGGTGTCTGTGTGTCTGGGGTGTCAGTGTGTCTGTGTGTCTGTGTGTCTGTGTGTCATGTGTGTCTGTGTGTCTGGTGTGTCCTCTGTGTCTGTGTGTCTGTGTGTCTGTGTGTTCTGTGTGTCTGTGTGTCCTGTGTGTCTGTGTGTCTGTGTGTCTGTGTGTTTGTGTGTCCTGTGTGTCTGTGTGTCTGTGTGTCTGGTGTCTGTGTGTCTGTGGTGTCGGTGTGTCTGGTGTGTCCTGTAGTTGTCCTGTGTGTCTTGTGTCTGTGTGTCTTGTGTTCTGTTGGCTGTGTGCTGTGGTGGCTGTGTGGCAGTGTGGATGTGTGCTGTGTGTCTGGTGGGTGTGTGTGTCTGGTGCTGTGTGTCTCTGTGCCTGTGTGGGTCTGTGTGTCTGTGTGTCTGTGTGTCTGTGTGTCTGGTGTGTCTGTGTGTCTGTGTGTCTGTGTGTCCTGTAATCTGCGTGTCTGCTTGTCTGTGTGTCTGTGTGTCCTGTGTGTCTGTCCGTGTCTGTGTGTCGACCCGTGTCTGTCCGTTTCCGTGTCCGTGGCGTGTCCGTGTCCGTGTCCGGTCCGTGTCCGTGGTCCTGTCAGTGTCTGTGCCGTGCCTGGTCTGGTGTCCTGAGTGTGTGTCTCTGTGTCTCTGTGTCTCTGTGTCTCTGTGTCTCTGTGTCTCTGTGTCTCTGTGTCTCTGTGTCTCTGTGTCTCTGTGTCTCTGTGTCTCTGTGTCTGTGTGTGTCTGTGTCTCTGTGTCTCTGTGTCTCTGTGTCTCTGTGTCTCTGTGTCTCTGTGTCTCTGTGTCTCTGTGTCTCTGTGTCTCTGTGTCTCTGTGTCTCTGTGCCTCTGTGTCTCTGTGTGTCTGTGTGTCTGTGTGTCTGTGTGTCTGTGTGTCTGTGTGTCTGTGTGTCTGTGTGTCTGTGTGTCGTTGTGTCTGTGTGTCTGTGTGTCTGTGTGTCTGTGTGTCTGTGTGTCTGTGTGTCTGTGTGTCTGTGTGTCTGTGTGTCTGTGTGTCTGTGTGTCTGTGTGTGTGTCTGTGTGTGTGTGTCTGTGTGTGTGTCTGTGTGTGTGTCTGTGTGTGTGTGTCTGTGTGTGTGTGCGTCTGTGTGTGTGTGCCCGTGTGTGTGTGTCTGTGTGTCTGTGTGTCTGTGTGTCTGTGTGTCTGTGTGTCTGTGTGCCTGTGTGCCTGTGTGTCTGTGTGTCTGTGTGTCTGTGTGTCTGTGTGTCTGTGTGTCTGTGTGTCTGTGTGTCTGTGTGTCTGTGTGTCTGTGTGTCTGTGTGTCTGTGTGTCTGTGTGTCTGTGTGTCTGTGTGTCTGTGGGTCTGTGTGTCTGTGTGTCTGTGGGTCTGTGTGTCTGTGTGTCTGTGTGTCTGTGTGTCTGTGTGTCTGTGTGTCTGTGTGTCTGTGTGTCTGTGTGTCTGTGTGTCTGTGTGTCTATGTGTCTGTGTGTCTGTGTGTCTGTGTGTCTGTGTGTCTGTGTGTCTGTGTGCTGTGTGTCCTGTGTGCTGTGTGTCCGTGTGTGTGTGTCTGTGTGTCTGTGTGGTCTGTGTGTCTGTGTGCCTCTGTGTCTCTTTGTCTGTGTGTCTGTGTGTCTGGGGGTTCCCGTTTACAATAGGGGTCTGGGGGCGTGTTCGTGACCTTGTGTGTCGGTGTGTCTGTGGTCTGGTGTGGTTCCCTGTGGGTCTGTGTGTCTGTGTGTTCTGTGTGTCCCCTGTGGTGTCTCTGTGTGTGTGTCTCCGTGTGTACTGTGTGTCTCTGTGTCTCTGTGTCCCTCGTGGCTGTGTGCTGTGTGAGTGTGTGGTCTGAGTGTGCGTGTGTGTGTGTCTCTGTGTTTGTGTGTCTGTGTGAATGGGGCTTCAATTTCACGAGGCAGACACGAACATCGACGGGAAGATCCAGTACGGAGAGTTTGTCCGCTGGCTGTTCACCGACGGCAAAGAGCAGGCCCTGGCGCATGGGTCGCTGTTGACATGGGGAAAGATGTGTTGCGAAAGGCATCCTTTGCCAGGCCCATTTCTTCCATTTCCATCATGCGAAACCTAGAGGCAGAAGGTCAGTGGTAACTGGAAGCACTGGGAAGGCTTCCTTTTTGCGGACCCATTACAGTTAGGAATGATAAGCGTTGCATGCTTCAAATATTGGTAGCCCTGTCATCACGTTCAGCGTGGGCGGCCAAGAGCAGTGGTAAGTTTGTTTCGAACAGTGAGGCTTTGAGATGAACACACCCAACCAGGGAAGTAAGAACACTTCTGACATGGTGTTGGTTTCTTTGGAACCAGCAGAGAGCTTGACATCGGCGACTTTTGATGTGCCCATTGCAGCCTTCTAAGAAAGCCTCACTGCATAAGTGCAGCAGACCGATAGCATCAGACCTTTTGCGAACGCGTCTTTGGGCAATATAGCGACCTCGTGCGACGGCGCTCTTTAACTTGGGGTTGCCCAGAAGTGATTTGCGAGGCTTTTGGGGAAATGCTTCGCCTCATGTCCTCTTTGCAGTTGCCACGTTGCCAGGCCGCCTTCTGTCGAACTGTCAAGGCAGGGGGCTCATGTCGATCTCTGCAGTCAATTTGTTGCAAGAATTCAGTTGCCAATCAAATGCTGTTTGCACCATTTTGCAACCTTCATTTTCGAATCGTCTCTTTTAGGGGGTCAATGTGTTGTTGACCCGGATTGCCACATTCTCCTCACGAAGAACAGGGGTCCTATAACCTACCTTTCCCTTTTTGGTGAGTTTCCCTTGGTGGGGGCGCTGTTCCAAGGGCAAACATAAGGAGCCCTGAAGAAAGACACATGCAGATCCCAAGGCATAGCTCTTCTCTCTGGTTGCTTTTTTTCCCCATGGCACCTTGGCCCAAGCCACGCGCCAAAAGCGCCGCGACGCGTGGACGCGCGAGGACCTCTCCAAAGGCCTCCGCTTCCGGGTGGAGGCGATGGTGGGCCTCAAGGAGCTCAGCTCCCTGAAGGAGGCGGATAGGCGGGAGATGGGGAGATGGGGCAGGGCGGTGGATAGCTTGTGGGTGGGGTGGGATTGGGGGGGGTGGGGTGGGGTGGGATTGCGGGGTGTGGGGTGGGAGGAGAGGCCCACCATAAGGCCTTGAGGTCAAAGTTCAATGAGGCTATGGACCACCCACCCCTGGGAGGTGGGGGGGGGGGGGTGTTAGGTTGCTGCGGTTTTAGGAGTGGCCAGGGAATTTTCTTTAAAAGGGAACTAACTAGTCATGGGGAATGGGATTGAGGCGTTGGTATCACAAGATGGATTTGGCCAGGTATTTAACACGCGCAGTGGAATAGGTTCCTCTCTAAGCAGAGCTCCACAACAGGAAACTCTTGCCCGCCCTAGAGCGACCATTCACCATTCAATGAGCGTTTTCGCGGTGAGGTCACTGACCTGAAATCGGGCACCAACGAAAACAAAGGAGTCCGGTAAATACACGTTCCCGAAGACCTCACCGGCGCAATCTCAGTCCCTGCGACTGGAAGTGGCAATTCCTGGCGCTGGTGAAAAAGCAACTCTTTCTGTGATGGAGGCCATTCCTGCGACTAGGGTGACTACTTTGTTGCTATGCAGTTTGGTGCCACAGAACGTGGCCTCAAAGCACTGCTTCCCACAATGCACTTGCCGCAGAATGTCTAGTCCGTTTCATGAGCTGCAAACCTTCGCAGGGCAAAATGAATGGCAACGTGGACAACTAGTTTTGCGTTGAGGCCTAGTCATTAGAGGGCGGGCTTTGTGGGTTGGCTGGCGGCGAAAATGACCCATTGGCCCCACTTTTTGAGAATAAAAGGCACCTTCTCCAGTAATTATGAGGTTAACAAACACCTCCTTGAGGGTGCCCTTTACTCCGCCAACCAAGGCAGTCAACACAAGAAACAACTTGCTTCCCAAGTTCGTTTCGCCGAAAGTCCAGGGGGAATGGAACGCGGTAGGAATCTCCTCACACAACCAGGAGCTTCCAAACATGAAGCAAAGGCAATCACTTCCTGTCTCTCATTGAAAGGTTAGGGATCTCCCATTCGAACTGAGCTCTCTCATTCCCTCATTGGAGGGAGCACATCCATAGCCATAGCTATGTAGAGGGTCCCCATATGATACAGTTTGCCTGGTAGAAGCCGCAGTTCGGGCTGGGAATGCGCATGGATCATGGCGTATCGATTGTGACAAGCAACACAACTGGCCAGCATATAATTTGGGTCTTCAATGCAAGACCCACTGGCTTTCTCCAACATTTTTTGGGGTTTCTTCAAGAATGCTGGCTCATGCTCGCTCAGGAGGCGAGCCCTCGACCTCATGCTGGGGGTGCTGAATGACATCGTGGAGGCTCTGAGACTTGGGGGGCACATGAAGGTTTCTCAAAAGGATTCAACCAGGTAACCAGGTGACTGGCAACTTTAATAGCATGGTGGAAAAAGGACCCCTCGTTGGAAGGGTTGGATTGCGTCACTTTTTTGCAACAAATGACAATGGTTTTGTGTACATGCTTCCCCCCCCCGCCCGGAAAAGCGCCCGCAGCCTCTTTTTCACAAGTGTTGTGTTGACGCCCCCAGCCTTGTTCCTGTGTGCCTACTTTTGCTTCCCTTTCAAAGCATCCGCCAGAAGGGCACCCCTGATATAGAGAACTCCCAAATACATGCGTCCGTCGGGAAAATTCCTCATTGTGTTTGGCAAGGGTACCTTTATATGGCGCATGACAGAAATTGCAAGGGCCTCAGACCAACCATGAATGGCTGTTTCTCAACACAACTTCAAATCGCTCTCTGGGAGTTACATGATTGCATTACTTTCATTTTGGGCATTGCAAGTCCTGACTCTGCGAGTACTTTTGTCACCCAACACCGGAAGGCCATGAGCTTTACTGCAGGCCAACACCATTC
>CAUJNA010002947.1:0-13029 GCA_963377175.1 Effrenium voratum | reverse complement strand
CAGCAGCTAAATGATCATTGAGTTGAGCCTCCGGGACAGAAATCAAACGGTCACTCCACAAAGGCCAAGCAGCCAAATGGCCAGACCTTTATATTTAAGCCAAGCAAGGACAGAAGTGAGCCTCCCGGGACACAAACAGGTCCTGCCGGGACACAGGCTGGCCAGTTTTAGCTCAAGGCCAGCCCCGATGGCCATTTTATCAAAGCCAGCTTCAATGTTTGTTTTACAAACGCCAATGGCCGTTTTATGAAGGCCGAAATCTCTGGACTGCGAAGAAAAGAAAAGGAAACCTGGTTGATCCTGCCAGTAGTCATATGCTTGTCTCAAAGACTAAGTGAGTCAGGCGTGGCCAAGTCTCTGCATTTGGAGCATAGATGGCAACTTTTACCATTTCCCGTGTAAAGAATTTATCAACAGCCGCGCCGTGCGTAAATTAAGATTTCAAAAGAAACTCAATTGATCTTGCCAGTAGTCATATGCTTGTTTCAAAGACTAATTCATTCAGCCGTGGCCAAATCTCTGGATTTAGAGCACGGATTGCAATTTTTACCATTTCCCGTGTAAAGAATTTATCAACGGCCGGGCCATGCGCAAATATAAGATTCCGAAAAAAAGAAAAGAAACCTGGTTGATCCTGCCAGTAGTCATATGCTTGTCTCAAAGACTAATTCATTCAGCCGTGGCCAAGTCTCTGGAATTGGAGCACGGATGGCAATTTCTACCATTTCCCGTGTGAAGAATTTATCAACGGCCGGGCCGTGCGCAAATTTAAGATTTTGAAAGAAAGAAAGAAACCTGGTTGATCCTGCCAGTAATCATATGCTTGTATCAAAGATTAATTCATTCAGCCGTGGCCAAACCTTTGGATTTGGAGCACGGATTACAATTATTATCTTTCTCGTGTAAAGAATTTATCAACCGCCGGGCCATGCACAAATTTGAGATTTTGGGAAGAAACGAAAGGAAACCTCAGCCACAAGTGGCTTGGCCAGTGGCCACGTTTATTCAGGATAATCTTTGAAAGCCTCTCCCAGGACAGAAATGAGCTTCCCGGGGCAAACAAGTCCTGCCGGGGCACAAGCTGGCCAGTTTTAGCTCAACGTTTTGCCGCAAATGCAAAGGAGGAAGGCGTGGGCCGAGGACGCCAATGGCCGTTTTATCAAGGCCGATGGCCGTTTTATCACGCCAGTTTCAAAAGACTAAGTAATTCAGCCGTGGCCACCTCTCTGGATTTCGAGCACGGATGGCAAATTTTACCATTTCCCGTGTAAAGAATTTATCAACGGCCGAGCCATCCGCAAACTTGAAATTTCGAGAAGAAATAAAAGGAAGCTTGGTTGATCCTGCCAGTAGTCACATGCTTGTCTCAAAGACTAAGTAACGCAGGCGACCAGATCTCTAGACTTGGAGCACGGATTGCATTTTTTACCATTTCCCGTGTAAAGAATTTATCAACCGCCGGGCCATGCACAAATTTGAGATTTCGAGAAGAAACGAAAGGAAACCTCAGCCACAAGTGGCTTGGCCAGTGGCCATGTTTATCAAGGATAATCTTTGGAAATGAGCTTCGCGGGGCAAACAGGTCCTGCCGGGGCACAAGCTGGCCAGTTCTAGCTCAAGGCCAGCCCCGATGGCCATTTTATCAAGGCTGGCTTCATAAGGCATAGGGTTTAGGGTAATTCTGTTTAAGGCCACCTGTCGGTGGCGGGCTGCCGTTCGGGCACCGGGCCGCGGCTCACCGCGCGTTGAGGCCCGCGGCCTCGCACACCTCGCGGTGGCTCGCTCGGCCGCCCCTCGGCGCCGAAGGCGTCCTCGGTAGCGCTCGTCGCTGGCTACCGCAGCTCCTGCTCCTCGCTTTGTTTAGGGTTTAGGGTTTAGGGTTTAGGGTTTGCCCTCGAAGCGGCGCGCCTTGACCCAGAGGGTCGCGGGGCGGCGCGCCGAGGCGGCTGCTTCAACCCACCCCAAGACCGCCCAGAGACAAATCTTTTAGGGTTTAGGGTTTTAATTTTGCCCCGGCGGGGCGAGTGACAAGGGGCTCGATTGCGCGAAGACAACAAGCCCGCTGCAAGCGCCGGCCACGCTGCCGATTCGCACCGCTTCATAAGGAGACGCGGGCGCTTGCGACGCAGCTGCTTGAGGCTCGCGCAGGCCGGCAAGGGGTCGACGGCCGGCTGTTGCGATTTCGGTTTAGGGTTTTAATTTGGACCCCGGCGGGGCGAGTGACAAGGGAAGCGCTTGATCGCGCGAAGACAACAAGCCCGCCCCAAGCGCCGGCCACGCTGCCGATTCGCACCGCTTCATAAGGAGGCGCGGGCGCTTAATTGACGCAGCTGCTTGAGGCTCGCGCAGGCCGACGGCCGGCTGTTGCGATTTCGCCGCGAGCAAGGGCGGGGTTCAGGCGAAGGCTGCAGCGACTTCATCGCTCGCGCTAGCCGAGCGCTGCAGCTGGAGCGAGTTGCGCGCCGCTTGAAAGTTGCAACGGCTTGAGCCCAAAGCTTCACTGCGCTCGACTGGGGCAGTCGCACGCGCTGGCCATGTTGCGTGGGCGATTCTGCTCTGCTTGCGGCGGCGAGGGCCGACGGCTGTAACGTCTTCAAGCAAGCGTTGGGCCATAGTTGAGGCCAAGGCCGCAGCGATTTCATCGCTAGGAGTTGCAGAAAACGTTCCCCGCTTGAAGGTTGCAGCTGCAACGGTTGGAGCCCAAAGTTTGCTGCGCTGGAAGCGCAGAGGCCGGCAACAAGCCGTCGGCCTTTCGCTGGCTGCGTTGTTGGAAGCGCGCGCGTGGCTGCAGCAACGGGGCAGGTAGGGGCCATCATTCAGGGCGGCTTCTGCAATTTCATCACAAGCGTTGGGGGCCATAGCGCAGCCAACGGCTTCAACGATTTTAAAGCCTCCCCAGGCTCTCAAAAGCCCCCCTGGCTATTTCATCAAGGCGCGGCAATTTTAATAAAACAAATGGCTGCTCCCGTTTGAGCTCCTGCAAAATTACTATGGCGGGGCCCCGCCGCGGGCAGCGGCGAGGGCTAGAGCGAGCCGCGCAGCTTTAGATGGAGTTTTATAGGGAGCCTTGTCCGGAGCTTCATCCTGGCTTTAGAGTTCATGTAGGGTTTACAACCTAGATCGCCAATGGCCTTAATAGCAAAATATCCAGATCTTTGGATGAGTGTCCAATCCCGAGTCAAAGCCAGGCCAGTTCATCAAGCCCAATTGTCATTGGCCGTTTTATCAAGGCCGATGTTGCAAGGAGTTTTATCAAGGCTTTAGAGCCAACGTAGGGTCTGGAGCAATGGCCATTTTATCAAGGCCAATGGCCGCTTTATCAAGGCCAATGGCCGTTTTATCAAGAAGTTGCTTGCGAGGAGCTTTATCAAGGCTTTAGAGCCAACGTAGGGTCTGGAGCCTAGGTTTTAGGGTAATATAATATTGCTTCGCATATTATGTGCCTGCAGGCACGGGCCCAAGAGGAGGGAGGCCCTTGGGGCAGCTGCATACTTGCTGGCGCTGTCTAGGCAATAGCTCGGAGCTATTGCCCGGGCGCTACGCGCGCCGTGCGCTCACGACTCCATGGCGCTCTAAGCGAGCGGTCAGTCGTCGCGAGCTTAAGTTTAGGGTTTAGGGTTTAGGGTTTTTAGGGTTTAGGGTTTAGGGTTTAGGGCGTGATTCAGTGCCACGGCAGCGCCTCCCCCCATGGAGTGGAAGGGGAGGCGCGCCGTTTTGTGTCGGGCAGCCCACCCCAGCCGCCCAAACTCGCACCTTTTAACGGGTTTAGGGTTTTGCCCTCAGGCGCCGGGCAGGCTCCAAATTCCGGCTCACTTTTTTAGGTCTTTGGGCCTGTCTCCTTGGCTTCGGAAAGCGAACGCCTGGCGAGGAGGAAGGAGCGGGCGAGGGAAAAGTGGGCGGGAGCGATTTTGCCCCGCCTTCGCGGGGGGGGGGGGGGGGTTCCTGTTTGCTTTGCACACTTGGTCTCATAGCACACAACACGCAACCATATTGGCTCAAAGCCCTTTTTGTCCACACACGCGCGCATAGCTCATTGCGACATCCGCCGCATTTGCCACACATAGATAAGAAAGGGAGCTCGCAGCATCCGCTTATTGGGACATCGAGCAAGGACAATCCACCAGGACTTATCCAGATAATCCACAGAGGCATTTGTCAGGATCCATCCGCGCTGGGAATAGATCCGGGGACCTACAAGTATTCCATTAGCGAGTGCAGCGGGGACTATAAGCCCCCTGGCTCTGGGCTACAGGGGGGCCTTCGAGCCCCTTCCCCCGCCCCTCAGCCACCAGTTGGGGTCAGCCGCCCTTCGAGCGAAATTAGCCGCGGCCAGGGAGACCCCGGGGAAGCGCCCCCGCCTGGGTCACCAATAAACCCTCGGGGTCGAGGAACTGGCCGCGGCCCCAGGCGGAGGGGAGCCAGCCAAGGCTCCCCGTCAAAGGGCTGGATTGGCGCGTTTTTCAGGGAGGCTCAAAAGCACATCCGTCTCGCAGGCGGCCCGAGGTAAGCCCTGTGGGGGGAAGGAGCGGCGCGGCCAGCACACTGCTCCCACAGGCGCTCGCGCGGCGCAAGACCTGCGAGCTCGGGGAGCGGAGGTCGCGAGCCAGGGCGAGAACTGGAGCGTCGAGCATCACGGAGCGAAAGCACATCCGTCTCGCAGGCGGCCCGAGGTAAGCCCTGTGGGGGGAAGGAGCGGCGCGGCCAGCGCACTGCCCCACAGGCGCTCGCGCGGCGCAAGACCTGCGAGCTCGGGGAGCGGAGGCCGCGGGCCAGGGCGAGCCATTTTTAACCAAGAGCGGCCCAATGGCCATTTTTTATCGAGGCAGAAGCGGTCAAATGGCCAGATCCCTAGATTAGAGCCGCGGATGGCCAATCCCATACGGAAGCCTAAGAGAAGGTCCTTCAGAGCGCTGGCTAGCTCCAGTGGCCGTTTCGTCGAGACCGGAAGCCCAAGAGAGGGTCCTTCCAAGCGCTGGCCAGCCAATGGCTATTTTTATCAACGCGGAAGCAGCCAAATGGCCAGTCCCCTAGGATTGAGCCTCGGATGGCAAATTCCATATGATCCCACACAAAGAATTTATCAGCAGCCGGGCCAAGCCATTTTCAGCGAAAAGCGGTCCAATGGCCGTTTTATCAAGACCGGAAGCCCGAGAGAGAACCCTCAGAGCGCTGGCCAGCCAGTGGCCATTTTTATCAGCGCGGAAACAGCCAAATGGCCAGATTTGAGCCGCGGATTGCGAATTCCATATGATCCCACACAAAGAATTTACCAGCGGCCGGGCCAAGCCATTTTTAACCAAGAGCGGCCCAATGGCCATTTTTTAACAAAGAATTTATCAGCAGCCGGGCCAAGCAATTTTTAGCCAAAAGCGGCCCGATGGCCACTTTATCAAGGCCAGCTGGCTTCCCGGGAGCCCAAAAGAGGGTCCTTCAGAGCGCTGGCCAGCTCCAACGGCCGTTTTGTCGAGACCGGAAGCCCAAGAGAGGGTCCTTCCGAGCGCTGGCCGGCCAATGGCCATGTTTATCAACGCGGAAGCAGCCAAGGGGCCAGCCCCCTAGGATTGAGCCACGGATGGCAAATTCCATATGATCCCACACAAAGAATTTATCAGCGGCCGGGCCAAGCAATTTTTAGCCAAAAGCAGCCCAATGGCCGCTTTATCAAGACCGGAAGCCCAAGAGAGGGACCCTCAGAGCGCTGGCCAGCCAGTGGCCATTTTTATCAGCGCGGAAACAGCCAAATGGCCAGACCCCTAGATTTGAGCCGCGGATGGCGAATTCCATATGATCCCGCACAAAGAATTTATCAGCGGCCGGGCCAAGCCATTTTTAGCCAAAAGCGGCCCAGTGGCCATTTTTATCGAGGCAGAAGCGGCCAAATGGCCAGATCCTTAGATTAGATAGATTAGAGCCGCGGATGGCCAATCCCATATGACCACGCGCAAAGAATTTATCAGCGGCCGGGCCAAGCCATTTTTAGCCAAAAGCGGCCCAATGGCCGTTTTTGCTTCCCGGAAGCCCGAGAGCGCTGGCCAGCTCCAACGGCCGTTTCGTCGAGACCGGAAGCCCAAGAGAGGGTCCTTCCGAGCGCTGGCCGGCCAATGGCCATTTTTATCAACGCGGAAGCAGCCAAGGGGCCAGCCCCCTAGGATTGAGCCACGGATTGCAAATTCCATATGATCCCACACAAAGAATTTATCAGCAGCCGGGCCAAGCAATTTTTAGCCAAAAGCAGCCCAATGGCCGCTTTATCAAAACCGGAAGCCCAAGGGAGGGACCCTCCGATGGCCATTTTTATCGAGGCAGGGGCAGCCAAATGGCCAGATCCCTAGATTTGAGCCGCGGATGGCCAATTCCATATGATCCCACACAAAGAACTTATCAGCGGCCGAGCCAAGCCATTTTTAGCCAAAAGCGGCCCAATGGCCATTTTATCAAGGCCAGCTGGCTTCCCGGAAGCCCAAGAGAGGGTCCCTCAGAGCGCTGAATCTCGCGGTTAAGGGATACCTACTTATAGGGCAGTGCCCCTGGGGCATGCCGGGACAGCCTGGCGGTACCTGGCTCGATGGGCTTGCGCGGCAAGCCCATCTCCGCTTGCTGGCGGCAGGAGCGAGGCGAGCGGGCGCGCCTCCAGGAGGCGCGCAATGTTTAGGGTTTAGGGCGTCCTATAGTGCCACGGCAGCGCCTCCCCCCATGGAGTGGAAGGGGAGGCGCCGTTTTGTATTGGGGAGCCCACCCCAGCCACCCAAACTTGCACCTTTCAACGGGTTTAGGGTTTGCCCTCAGACGCCGGGCAGGCTTGCAAGCGGCGGCGAAAATGATAATCGTTTTTTGGGAAACAAATCAATGGGGAACGCGTTTTTTGTTTCAGATGGCCGCACCGCGCTGCTTTTTTTAGCTTGTCCCCGCTCGCTTGCTGCGGCGTAGAAAATTAGCCGCCGGCTCCGCGGCGGGCCGTCGCCCCCCACGTTCTCATCTCATAGTCACGGGGGCGAAGTGCTGGGGCGTCAAGCGGCCGCCGAGCAAGTAGGAGCGTGCGTTCTTGACGCGGCTCATGGCCGTGTAGCCGACGGCGGGCATATTGGGCGCATCGAGATAGACGATAATGAAGGGAAACTCGTCGCCCTGCACCTTGTGCACCGTAGTGCAATAGCCCAGCCGGGAAGTAGCAAACGCCCCAGTGGTCGGGGTCGTGCCAGGGCGGGCAGGCGTTTGCCCGTGTCCGTTCGGACCCACAGCACTTGGCGAGCCGCGTCAAAGCTCAGAACCTCGCAGCGCATGCCGTTGACGTAGTCATCGGCCTTGCGAACGTTGCGGGTCAGGTAAAGCTTGGCGCCCCGGTGGATCGGCACGTCCGCGGGCACGGGCAGCCGGTCGTCGCGCAGCTTGCCACTGACATAGTTCTCCGGGTTGTCCTCGAAGGCGCCCGCGATGGTTGCCAAGGGCGCGGCGCGCGGATGCAGTGCTTCCAGAGCCAGGGCATTGATCTCGGCCACGCCCTGCTTGGTCGCGGCGACGATCGTCGCCTCTGGGTGCTCCCGCAGCAGGCGCCGCAGGTCCTCGGCGTCCGGCTTGTCGCCCGCCCAGGCCTTGCGGCCGCGGCAGATCTTGTTGAGCTGCGTTTTTGTCGGCATAGCGGTCCGCAGCAGCTGCAGCGTCTCCAGGAAGGCCGGGTCGTCGCAGCGAAAGACCTGCGTCAGCTCCAGGAAGTAACAATTGCCGGAGCTCCAGGCCAGAACGCAAGGCGCTAGCCAGGGGGATTCCGGCCCAGACCAAGCAAAGACCGTCGTAGAAAACGAGATCGCCTCGACAATCAATTAAGCCAGAACGCAAAGCGCTGCCTAAGGGGATTCCGATAAATTCGACGACCAGGCCAAGCAAAGACCGTTGCAGAAAACGAATTGCCGTTCTAGCAAGGCTAGGTAAGCCACGGCCGCGCGCCAGAGCCGCAACGAAGTCGGCTGCGAGAACTTGATTTGAGCCACGGATTGCAAATTCCGCAGTGTCCGGCGCAATCAACCAAAGCCGGCCCAATGGCCGCTTTATCAAGGCAGAAGCAACCAAATTGCCCGTGGATTGCAAATTTCACATTGGCCCAGCCGGGCAAAGCCATTTTTAGCCAAAGCCAGCCCAGCGGCCGTTTTATCAAGGCAGAAGCAGCGAAATCGCCAAACGCGCACGGGCGGTCAAGGCCACATGCGCATTCAACACTTTCCCGCGCAAGCAAGCGTCAGCGGCCGGCTAAGCCGTTTTTTGGCAACAGCCGGCCCAATGACCGGCCCGGCAGCTAAATTGCCAGACGCCCAGATTTGAGCCACGAATGGCCAACTCCACATAATCCTACACAAAGAGTTTATCAGCGGCAAAGCCGAGCTTCTGTTACCAAAAAGCGGCCCAATGGCCATTTTGTCAAGGGGCGGCATCAAGGCAAACGCCAATGGCCATTTACGCCAATGGCCGTTTTATCAAGGGGCGGCCATTTTGTCAAAACCATTTTATCAGCGCCGATTGCTTTGTGTCAAGCCCAATGGCCGTTTTATCAAGGCCAGGCCCAATGGCCGTTTCATCAAGCAGAAGCAGCCGAATAGCCAGACATCCAGAGTTGAGCCACGGATTTCAGAGTCTACATTATCCCGCGCAATCAGTTTATCAGCGGCCAGGCCAAGCCATTTTTTAGCCAAAGCCGGCCCATTATCAAGGCCAGGCCCAATGGCTGCTTTATCAAGCAGAACGGCTTGGCAAATTCCACATGATCTACAGAAAGAGTTTATCAGCGGCCAAGCCAAGCGGCCCGATGGCCGTTTTATCAACGGGCGGCCATCTTTTATCAGCGCCGATGGCCATTTTATCAAGGCCGATGGCCGTTTTATCAAGCCAAGGCGGGCCTTAGAGGGGACCCTTCAGGGTCTCGGTCCGAGGATTAAGGGTTACTCTTATTACAATAGTGCCCAGCGAGGCGAGCGGGCCCACGAGGGTGCGCTGAGCTCGGGGAGCTTCCGCCAGGCAAAGCTCCCCTCCGCGCGCTGTCCGGCAGGGGCGAGGCCTGCGGGGCGCGCGCCAGGCGCGCGCTTTAAGTTTAGGGTTTAGGGTTTAGGGTTTGTGCGAGGTGGGGCGCGCGCCTCGACGCAGAGCGTCGCGGGCGGCGCGCGCCGCGCGTTAAGCGGTTGACCCACCCCTGGCCACCCATTCCTCAACCTCACCGGGTTTAGGGTCGATCGACCCCCTTTAGTTTCCCCCTTTCTTGGGGGGAACACACGCAACAAACACCACTAGCCGACGAGACAAGGCGTGTGCCAATGATTTTTCGAAACCTCCCGCGCGCGGCAGAACATGCCTGCGGGCCGGACCATTTTCGGTGTAGTTTCCAAGCGGTTGGCGCCACCCATGGGTTTGAAGCTCCGCCGCCTATGAATTCACGCGTTCCGTGTGACTCAGCCATGGCCAAATCCCCGCATTGCCAGTACTCAAACGATTGCGCCACCCATGGGTTTGCGCCGCAGTCTCCGGATGCGGCACGAGCTCTCCGCCACCTTTGAACTCACCCGTTCCGTGTGATTCAGCCATGACAAAATCCCCGCATTGCCAGCACTCATACGCTTGTCTCAAAGGGTCGGCGCCACCCATGGGTTTGTGCCGCAGTCTCCGGATGCGGCACAAGCTCTATGAATTCACGCGTTCCGTGTGATTCAGCCATGGCCAAATCCCCGCAACGCCGGTGCTCATGCGCTTGTCTCAATCGGTTGGCGCCACCCATGGGCTTGTACCGCAGTCTCCGGATGCGGCACGAGCTCTCCGCCGCCTATGAATTCACGCGTTCCGTGTGATTCAGCCATTGCAAAACCCCCGCATTGCCAGCGCTCATACGCTTGTCTCAAAGGGTCGGCGCCACCCATGGGTTTGTGCCGCAGTCTCCGGATGCGGCACAAGCTCTATGAATTCACGCGTTCCGTGTGACTCAGCCATGGCTAGATCCCCGCATCGCCGGTACTCAAGCGCTTGTCTCAAACGGTTGGCGCCACACATGGGTTCGTGCCGCAGTCTCCGGCTGCGGCGCTAGCTCTCCGCCCTATGAATACACGCGTTCCGTGTGATTCAGCCGTGGCAAAATCCCCGCATTGCCAGTACTCATACGCTTGTCTCAAACGGCTGGCGCCGTCCATGGGTTTGCGCCGCAGTCTCCGCATGCGGCGCGAGCTCTCCGTCGCCTACGAATTCACGCGTTCCGTGTAACTCAGCCATGACAAAATCCCCGCGTTGCCAGTGCTCACACACTTGTCTCAAACGGTTGGCGCTACCCATGGGTTTGCGCCGCAGTCTCCGGATGTGGCACGAGCTCTCCGCCGCCTATGAATTCACGCGTTCCGTGCGATTCAGCCATGGCAAAATCCCCGCATTGCCAGTACTCACACGCTTGTCTCAAACGGTTGGCGCCACCCATGGGTTTGCGCCGCAGTCTCCGGATGCGGCACGAGCTCTCCGCCGCCTATGAATTCACGCGTTCCGTGTAATTCAGCCATGACAAAATCCTCCCCGCAACTCATAAACAATCAGAATCCGGATTTGTCTCAAAGAGTTGGCGCGAGCCCGCGGGTTAGCGCCGCATCCACCCGATGCTGGCACGAGCTTCTCAGCCGCCTATGAATACACGCGTTCCGTGTGATTCAGCCATGGCAAAATCCCCGCATTGCCAGTACTCATACGCTTGTCTCCAACGGTTGGCGCCACCCATGGGTTTGCGCCGCAGTCTCCAGATGCGGCGCGAGCTCTCCGCCGCCTATGAATTCACGCGTTCCGTGTGATTCAGCCATGGCCAACTCCCCGCAACGCCGGTTCTCGTGCGCTTGTCTCAAACGGTTGGCGCCACCCATGGGTCTCCGGATGCGGCACGAGCTCTCCGCCGCCTATGAATTCACGCGTTCCGTGTGATTCAGCCATTGCAAAATCCCCGCATTGCCACTACTCATACGCTTGTCTCAAACGGTTGGCACCGCCCATGGGTTTGTGCCGCAGTCTCCGGATGCGGCGCGAGCTCTCCGCCGCCTATGAATTCACGCGTTCCGTGTAACTCAGCCATGGCCAAATCCCCCGCATCGCCGCGCTCTTGTGCGCTTGTCTCAATTGGCGCCACCCATGGGTTTTTGCCGCAGTCTCCGGATGCGGCGCGAGCTCTCCGCCGCCTATAGAAATTCACGCGTTCCGTGTAACTCAGCCATGGCCACCCGCATCGCCGGCGCTCATGCGCTTGTCTCCAACGGTTGGCGCCACCCATGGGTTTGCGCCGCAGTCTCCGGATGCGGCACGAGCTCTCCGCCGCCTTTGAATTCACGCGTTCCGTGTGATTCAGCCATGGCCAAATCCCCGCATTGCCAGCACTCACACGCTTGTCTCAAACGGTCGGCGCCGCCCATGGGTTTGTGCCGCAGTCTCCGGACGCGGCGCGAGCTCTCCGCCGCCTATGAATTCACGCGCAGTACTCGCACGCTTGTCTCAATCGGTTGGCGCCACCCGTGGGTTTGCGCCGCAGTCTCCGGATGCGGCACGAGCTCTCCGCCGCCTATGAATTCACGCGCGCCGTGTGATTCAGCCATTGCGAAATCCACGCATTGCCGGTACTCATACGCTTATCTCAAACGGTTGGCGCCGCCCATGGGTTTGCGCCGCAGTCTCCAGATGCGGCACAAGCTAGACGCGCCGCGAGCTCTCCGCCGCCTATGAATTCACGCGTTCCGTGTGATTCAGCCATGGCCAAATCCCCGCAACGCGGTGCTCATGCGCTTGTCTCAAACGGTTGGCGCCACCCATGGGTTTGTACCGCAGTCTCCGGATGCGGCACGAGCTCTCCGCCGCCTATGAATTCACGCGTTCCGTGTGATTCAGCCATTGCAAAACCCCCGCATTGCCAGTACTCATACGCTTGTCTCATACGGTTGGCGCCGCCCATGGGTTTGTGCCGCAGTATCCGGATGCGGCGCGAGCTCTCCGCCGCCTATGAATTCACGCGTTCCGTGTAACTCAGCCATGGCCAAATCCCCCGCATCGCCGGCGCTCATGCGTTCCGTGCGCCAGTACTCGCACGCTTGTCTCAAACGGTTGGCGCCACCCGTGGGTTTGCGCCGCAGTCTCCGAGCTCTCCGCCGCCTATGAATTCACGCGTTCCGTGTGATTCAGCCATTGCGAAATCCACGCATTGCCGGCACTCATACGCTTATCTCAAACGGTTGGCGCCACCCATGGGTTTGCGCCGCAGTCTCCGGATGCGGCACGAGCTCTCCGCCGCCTATGAATTCACGTGCGCCGTGTGATGCAGCTATTGCGAAATCCACGCATTGCCGGTACTCATACGCTTATCTCAAACGGTTGGCGCCACCCGTGGGTTTGCGCCGCAGTCTCCAGATGCGGCACAAGCTAGATGCGATGAATTCACGCGTTCCGTGTGATTATAAGCCATGGCAAAATCCCATTGCCAGCACTCATACGCTTGTCTCAAACGGTCGGCGCCGCCCATGGGTTTGCGCCGCAGTCTCCGGATGCGGCACGAGCTCTCAGCCGCCTATGATTTTTCCAAGGGCGCGGCGCGCGGATGCAGTGCTTCCAGAGCCAGGGCATTGATCTCGGCCACGCCCTGCTTGGTCGCGGCGACGATCGTCGCCTCTGGGTGCTCCCGCAGCAGGCGCCGCAGGTCCTCGGCGTCCGGCTTGTCGCCCGCCCAGGCCTTGCGGCCGCGGCAGATCTTGTTGAGCTGCGTTTTTGTCGGCATAGCGGTCCGCAGCAGCTGCAGCGTCTCCAGGAAGGCCGGGTCGTCGCAGCGAAAGACCTGCGTCAGCTCCAGGAAGTAACAATTGCCGGAGCTCCAGGCCAGAACGCAAGGCGCTAGCCAGGGGGATTCCGGCCCAGACCAAGCAAAGACCGTCGTAGAAAACGAGATCGCCTCGACAATCAATTAAGCCAGAACGCAAGCGCTGCCTAAGGGGATTCCGAGAAAGTCGATGGCTTGACCAAGCAAAGACCGTCGCAGAAAACAAAATTGCC
>CAUJNA010002946.1:664763-846149 GCA_963377175.1 Effrenium voratum | reverse complement strand
ACACACACACACACACACACACACACACACACACACACACACACACACACACACACACACACACACACACACACACACACACACACACCCCCACACACACACACACGCCCACGCCCACGCACGCACGCACGCACGCACGCACGCACGCACGCACGCACGCACGCACGCACGCACGCACGCACGCACGCACGCACGCACGCACGCTCGCACGCACGCACGCACACACACACACACACACACACACACACACACACACACACACACACACACACACACACACACACACACACACACACACACACACACACACACACACACACACACACACACACACACACACACACACACACACACACACACACACACACACGTGCGCGCACGCGCGCATGTGCAATTGCATACACACCACCTGCCACCAAAATGTGTTTGATATGTGGCAAGCTCTCCTGGGGGCAAATTGCAGGCTCGTCCATGATGAAGGGTCCGTTATTGGATGCTCCTTGATTCAGACTATCAACCTGGCCCATACCCCAGAAGATGGTTTGGATGGTCAAAATCATGGAACTCGGCTGAGGGTTCCTGGATGACAACTTTCCTCCAAAAAGAGCCCTCTGGTGGGTCCTATGTTAGGAGGGTTGTGCTGTTTCAGAGGACCCACAAGTGGGGCCTGCCCCAAACCGTGCAGGCGGTGGCTGAGACAGAGCCAGAGAAGCTTCGGAAGCGGTGCACGCCACCCGTGGGGAAGCACAACATCTTTGGGGTGGGCGAGGCCAACGAGGAGGCCGTGCAGGTGAGGTCGGCCAAGTTACACCTTTTCAGCTGGGGATGACTGCTATTGGGTTGGATCTTTAGACTTTAACTTTTTGGGAAATCAAGGGGTTTTCCACTAAACCCCCAAAAAAGTTAAACTTTTTGCAGGGGGGTCAACAGAAACCAAGTGGGGATGAGCCCATGCATGTCTTCGGCACAGATAGCAAGCCCATTCGGGGGTGAAGCGAGCTTACCCATGAAGGGCTTCACTAGGGATGCCTTATTTCCGGTTTGTTTGCTTTATTCCCGGGCTTTGACCAAAAAATCCGGCTGAACGTTTGCTCTGGAATCGCTGGTTGCAGCCCAAGCACGGCTTCCAGCCGATGAACGTAACAGCGGAAACCAGGCACCCTTCATTTTATGCGGGGTTTCGCGGCGGGCTCAATTGCACAATCTCCAGGCTGCATGTCGAACAGTGCTCACATTCCCTTCACCTGGCATGATGTCGGCGAGGGCGGGTTCTGCTTGTCGTTGCTCCCCCCATTGGCAATTGCTTCAATGGTCCTTCAATTGAACACTTTAGCCAACCCTTCAGGGTTCTTGACGGAGCTGGGCTTTGCACGGCGTGTCCGTTTGCGCGCGGGGTTCGTAGGACATTTTTGACGACCGGGACTTCTATGTCCAGCTGCTGAAGGCCGGGCCTCCTCACCCACAACGGCAATTAGGGGCTCAGATTGAGTGATAGATTCTAGCCTGCCAGCTAGAAAGTGGCTTTTTGGGGCTAATTACTTTCTGCCTGAGAGGGAAGCCCTTCAAACTTTAAGGACTAGGGGAACAAGCTAGAACTTGGAACCCTGTATTTGACTGCAATGTAAGAGGGCTCCCTTGTCACTTGCGGTGGGTTTACTTGCATAGTGGCATAGTTGAGGCCACTGACTATAACATTTCAACTTCCCTACCCGATTGAACCTCCCAGTCGCTTTCCTCAGGAGGTGCTGTCGGGCACGGGCATCAGCCAGAAGGATGAGGAGCGGCGACATTTTCGAGGGGCCCCCTTCGAACTTCCGGTTTTGCACAGAACATCAGAATGATTGGGACTAGAAGTGAACGCCAGATCATTCCAGCCCGACTGCAAGCCAGCGATCGGGCTATGAACGAACACTAGCACAGATTGATATGGGCCCAACATGACCTCGGATGAAACAACACAAAAACTGGGCTGACATTCACATTCGGGGTGCTCCCCGAAACATGGAGATTGCCCCCATGGAAACCCCCTTCACCCGCGCCCCCCCAAAAGGCACCAGTCCAAAAAGGATTCCCCGGGCGCATTTTACAGGAAAAGCGTCCTTTCACTCCATGTTCGTGGGGAGGGTGACAAAGCTCAACCCCGAGTTCATCCACCTGGTCGTCCAATCCGCGGGTCTCCCCGAGGAGAAGCAGCTCTTGGCGGAGATCGCGGGGCGGAGGAGCCAGAAGCGAAAGGCCCAGAAGGAGGTGGAGCGCCGGGCCTCCAAGGGTCGGAAGATCCGCTACAGGCGGGGCTGGGCTTCCCAAGGAAGACGGGGAGCCGATGGAATCCGATTTCCTTTTTGTTAAGCCTGGAGCGGGTTTTCTCGCGTTCGTGGTCTTTCTCGGGGTCGGCTTCCCAACATCAAATCAATCAGCACCAAAGATAGGTCACCTTTTTTTTGTCTCTGGGCGGGGGAGGCAAAACGGTGGCTCCCACCCTGTTGGTCTCCCAGTAAAGCCAACCAAGCAGGAGTCACTCACAAAAGCAAACAACACGAAACATGTTTCGCAGTCAGTATGTATAAGATATATCTTTGCGTTTTTCCCCCCCCCTTTCCCCCCGCTTGAGACATTTCAGGGTGATGAAGCAGGAATATGTTTTCTATGAAGCCACCCGTCCTGGACTTTCTGAGCCCATTCCACCAGCATCCCCTACCCGCTAGGCACTGAGGGATTGTGCAATGGGACCAAAGGACATTGGGTGGTTTCCAGGGTTCCCAGTTAGAAGCCTTCCCATGGCGCTCATCTGGTAATTGCCACATGGAGCCCATCCTGACCAGAAAGGCGTGTGGTGTGTCTTGTTTGCATGCCGTTGAAGCCTTGAACCCGTTGAACACCCCGCACCCCTTGAATATCTTAAGCGGCCCCCCTTGAATATCTGAAGCGGCTGGCAGGCCTATTGAAAAGCTCCAGAACTTCATGTCCGGCCGGCCTCGCGGCAGTCTATCTACTGACATGGACGAGTCGGAGCCGCTGAGCGAGAGCGCGTGTCAAGCCTTGCTGAGCTCCCTCTTCGCCCCACCAAGGGCCTAGGGCCTAGGGCGCCATTTGCTTGGATTGTTGAGAGTCCATCTTCAATCGTTATGCCAGATGTAGGTGAATTCCCTTGTTGTATTGGGGCCACAGTGGGGGTTACTTGCGGATCACGGATTCGGGATCCCCTCATCATTTTGCTTGACCCAGTTTACGAGTGACGAGCGCGGCGTGTGGATCTGAAAAAGTCTTGCGGCAGGCTGGGGCAATGGGTTGTTTGGTTCGAGCAGCACAAGGCATGTGGGAGTCTTCTTTGTTGGCGAAGTCAGCTCCCTTTTTGGTTAGTTTTGCAGACAAGCCCAAAGGACACCAATCATTGCGGCGGGTTCCCAAGTCTTGAGACAAACCCAGGTGGTAATCATTTCCTTGCGTTTCAGGGTCGTGCTTCGCGCTGTGCGGTTCGACGCAGGGCCAGGCCGAACGGTGTCCCATTCGTCACGGGCCCCAGAGGGTCTTGGGTTGGCAAGATTCTGGAAATCGGATCACTCACTGTCTTCAAGAGGCTCTTCGCATCCTTGCAGATTGCCTTCAATGCACAGCCTGCTGGCAAACCTTGGTGTTTGCCATGGGCCCAGCGGGTTCTGCCAGAGCTTGCCAGTCCTAGGCTGATGGTGATGTGATGGCCAGCTGGCCAGCCAAAGAATTGCCAATTGCCTGTGCATGGCGCCTTTCCTCGAGAGCGACGGACATACGGAAAGTAGAGTTTGCTTTTCCATTGGAGGCATCAGGTGGAAACTTGTGGATAACAACGTAATGCAGGTTGATAGGGGCATTTTGCCGTCTTGCTCGGGGTTCCTTCGTCACAAACTGCCTGGGCTCCTTAAAGGACCCGTGGCCTTCAAAACTTGCCTCAGGCTCTGAGACTCGCATGCTTGAAGCCATATTTGCCGCCGAACATGCCAATGTAGCTGTGTAAGCGCGAGGCTCGAGGATTGAATGGGCCAATTTCACAACTTTGGGCGCCGCTCAGCATGGCTTCTGGCGCGGAGCGCAGCAGCTTGAGCGATCCCTGGCCCCGACACCTGTCCAAAGCGCGGCTGTCACTGCGATGAACGCCCGGCCGAAGTGACGTGTCCTCCCGGAGGAAGCAGCGGGCTCGAACTGTGGAAAAATAACACGAGCACGCGCCAAGGACCGAAATCACTTCTGACAGGGGAGGCGAAGGGGCCGGGTGAGAAGCTTCCTTGTCCAGCAACGTGTGTGTATCGTCATGTTGGCAAGCCACGTGCTTGCCCTGGCATGTTGTATGGAATTCAGCTAGTTCGCTTTGACTGCCAAGATTAAGACCTTGGAAAGAGGGAGCTTACCAGAACGGAAGGGGTGGCCTTGCAGTGCATCCTCGTTCGTGCAACGGACCCGACAAACCGAAAGGAGGCCAACCAGTTTTGGGGTCGCCCCAATTCAGACCTCTGAGTGATCGGCCCCGGATGATCTACCTCGGTCCTGTGTGCCAGGAAGGCAAAGACCGGCAACTGCCGGAGTTTTCGCTAGGGATCTTTGCTTGGAGCTTAGCTGATGGCACCTGTCGAACGCATGGTTTCACAAGGTTTCATACTATTTCAAGACCGCTGAGCTGATGTTTGAGGCAAGCCATGTCCTATTTGGCTTGGTTGTCAGGAATAAACTCCGCAATCCTTGTGCGGTCGTGGTTTCTTTGATTGGGCATTCCCCAGTTCGAGCAACCTTGAAGGAAGCCCGGGATGTTTTTGCATCTGAAGCTTCCAAGGAGAAGAAGACCTTCCAAACTGCCGCGGAGTGGCAGCAACCTCAATGGGCGCGTGTGCGCCGCGTGGCAGTCACCGCCAAGCTCCACATCGGCCATTTCCCTCCTTTAGTTAATGGGAGTTGCTTATCGAGCCTATGACCCTGCGAGGACGCAGAGAATCAAGAGGGGGGCATGCGCACGAGGTGGAGTTTGTTGCATTCTGTGCAGCGCTGGGCAGTAAGGTTTCACGAGAAGGACAAGAAGCAGCTGCTCGAACCTCAGCTTTGCTTTGCATGGCCAGGACGCCGAAGCCAATACCCCAAGACAAACAATGGAAGTATGCAGGAACCACGGAACCACTTCCAAGGAGCCATTTTTGCAGTGGAAGGATGCAAGAGAAGCTCGTGCGCGTGCGATTTGTCATTTCGCTCAGCTCAAGCGCTCAAAGAAATCCGTCGATGTTGCCAGCATGGAGCAAGGGTGCTGTCCCAGAGGCACGACGATGCAGGTCGCATCTGTGGGACCGCAGGTCCGAAAAGCAAAACCAAAAGGGGTTCCCAGTTAAGGGGCAAAGCAGTGCAAGCAGAGGCAAGGCTCGCAGGCCTTTTGCTGTGTCGCGCATCGATGGCTTCGGTTGCCGAGTCATTCATGCTATGTGCAAGCGAATGGCACTCTACCTCAGGCTTTCCCCTTCCTCAACACATCGGGAAAAGAGGGTGCTGAGGTGAGATGCTTCATTCGCTCTTTCCGCCTCTCACGCTGACCTCTGCGAAGATCAGCGCGTGCTTGCTCTCGCTTTGCATCCTCCGGAGTCTCCTTCAGGCTGATCGTCCCCCTCTTGCGGAACTCCGTGAAGAGTTCATCTGCCATAGCTTTCGTCAAGCCATCCGCCAGCTGGCGGAATGTAGGGACCCAGAAGATCTGGCAAAGCTGCTGCTGGATCAACTCCTTGGCACTCAGGATGTCCAGCATCGTCTGTCGCTCAGCCGTCATATGACCGGTCTTCGTGACGTGATCATACAACGCCTTGGCATCCGTCACCACCGCCCCCGGACAGGACAAGGACTCCTTCCAGTCCTTGCCTACAGGCCGGGGCCCTTTGGCCATCATCTCCATGAGCAACCGCAGATAGAGCTGCTCATCCATCGCTGTGCTCATAGAGTGACCCTCTGCTGCCAGGCTTGACCTCACCACCCGGGCGATCTTGCCGCTGCGATAGCCCAGGATGTTGGCCACTCCTTCACGGTGAAGCACCTCCTTTGACGCCACCAAATGCACCTGGCCCTGCTGAGCCCTCATCACCTCACTCTTGCCCAAGGAGGCGTCGAAGAAGGAAAGCATCATCGGCTCTCCACCGATCGGGCGGTACCGCAACTCCGCCTGACCTGTGGTAGCCAGCTTCCTAATCTCCTGCAACAACTTGTTGGCCTGTCCCACGTGGCCCCAGTTCGCCGCGGAGACCTTTTGAGCCAACTGGCTCACCTCGAAGAGCTTCTCGGGCAAACAATGCTGACACGGCCACCTCATCTGCATCACCACACTGCGGTAGGCCTTGAGCTCCACCTTGCCTAAAAGCTCAGTAGGCTCCGCCTTGATCATCTTCATGGGCTTGATCTTCAAGATGTACTCCTTCATGGAGTCCACAATCGTGCCACTGTGGTAAGTGACCTGGCTGCCCAGGTACTGCACCGGATCGGGGCCTAAGACCTTCCACTCCTTTATGTTGAACTTCTGGTTCACCTTGGCCAGGACCTCCTTAAACACCGGGCAGCCTTCCTGACCGGCCAGTAGACCATCATCCACGTGCAGTGTGCGCAGGGCCTTGGTGGTGCCCCGTGCTGCCTTCACAAAGGTCGCCCTGCAAATCTCCAGCTCCTCCATGCCACACTCCACCATGTACTGCGCTGCCTGAAGATACCATAGGCGCGGTGCCTCGGCCAAACCATAGGCCGATTTGAGTACCCTCATCAGTGCGTAGGGCTGGATCTTGACCGTCTTGGTGGTGGCAGGAAGTCCATCTTCTGGCCCTCTGATGTAGACCTCCCTTTCCGTTGCCTTCCCGGACAGAAACGCCGTGCTCACATCGAAGACGTAAACTTTCCACCTCCGGGACACCGCCAGCGTTTTCAGGATCCTCACAGCCGCCGGTGTTGTAGTTGGGCTGTCTGTCCTGAACTCACCCAGACCTGGGTCCAAATGACCCGGGATTACGATCCTCGACTTCGCCACGAGCTTCGCCATCATGCCCACCTCCTTGGCCTTGTTGGTTCTGACCCACCGCAATGGTGCTCTGAAGATGAGCTGCTTTGGCACCAAACGTGCCTTGTCCGGCGGAACCAGCTCCACCACCTTGTTGTCGATCCATGATTGCCATTCGGCTCGATCTGACTCCCCGAAGCTTGCCTTCTCCTTCTCATCGAAGAACTTCGGGTCCAGCTCCTTCCCGTTGGCCTTCATGCGCAGAAGGAAGATCTCGCAGGCCCGCCGGGACCTTGCCTCCTCTCTGACAAAGCCCTCCCACATCCTTTGCTTGGCTTCCGGCCACTTGGCCTCGTAGACGTGGGGCCCCATGGCGACGTAGGCACCCTGCGGCTCCTTCTGCTTTCCCTTGCTTTCCAGGAAGAGAGTCAGTCCTCTCCATTCGAATGGCGATCTCCTCCTTGGGTGCTGCGCCACTTCCTGCGCTGTTTCATACACCAGCAGCGCCACGCCAGGCTCTCTTCCAAGGAGAACACTCACTCGGGACTTGGCTCCCTTCTTGTTTCCGGGCTTCTGCATCCTCTTCCTCGGACCTAGATGCAGCCTTGCCGATGACACCGGCAAGCCCAGAAGTTTGGTGAGGGATTTCACCTCCGCTCGGCTCAACCACTCATTGGCTCGCCTAGACGGCTGACCATCCGGGCATAGATCTTGCCCCGCCGCCGCAATCATCACAGCGGTGTAGAACTCGCCCTTAAACTTCTTGGTGACTTCCTCCGGGTCGAGCTCGCCCGCATCGGCCTCCCTCTTCCTCTTGATGCTGACCGGGACGTCATCCAGCAACCTTCTTCTCTTCTGCTGTGCCGCTTCCCAATCTTCCGAGGAATCAAACAACTCCCGCCAGAACTCCGCGTCTTCCTCATCATCCTTCTCTGGCGCCGGTCTCGGCACCGGCTGAGGCTGAGAGCTTGGACCGGCTTCACCACTCCGGGGAAACTCCTCCGCCCGTGATGGATCTGCCGGCCTTCTGCTCCCTCTTTTTCGCACTGCCTTTCTGACACGAACTGGCGTCTTCATCAACTTTCTAACTGTCCTCATGCCTCTCATCATTCTTCTGGCATCCTCCTCAGGTCTGCCTCGAGCAACTCCGGAACCTGGCATGTGGACAACTTCTCCTTGCTGTGGGGGAGGCTCCAGACCAGTGTAGTCTTCATAACCTCCTTTCTCCTCTTGTTCTTCACCGTCAGGACCCAGGCTGCTACCGATCGTCTCCAACTCTTCCTTGACCATATCCACGGCTGCCGACTCCTCCGAGGTGGCTGGCCGAAGATTGGGTGCTGCCAGCAACAAGCATCTCCCCCGCCAACTGACATAGTACCTCTGTGGTCCTTCTTGAGCAATCACCACCGCCGGACCTCTCCACCGTCCAGCATCCCCGCGATACCTAGGCTTACCGATCTGCGGGATCCAGAAGTATACCACCTGGCCGGGGATGTACACCCTGTCTTCCGGTTGCCTTCTCATCAATGCCTTCCGTAGCTTGTCCTGAACGTCTTCTCTGAGCAAAACTGCTCTTGCCTTGTTCCGCAGTCTCATCCTGCGGGCCATCTCACTGTCTTCATCCAACGCCTGAGCCATAGTCACCGGCTCAAACTCCTCATCAGCCAGAAACTCCGGATAGGTCACGTTCCGGCCGAAGACCATCATGTTGGCCGAGTAGCCCCTCCGGGACACCATCTCATTCTTGGCCTCCATCGCACACGCCAAAGTGACCGCCATGTCCACCTTGTCCTTGGCCTGCTGCTCCAAGATGAGTGCGTGCCATATCTCACCCATCAAAGCGCCGTGCCTCTCTGCAAAGGCGTGCTGCCATCCTGCGTGCGCGCCTGTAGTCTTGGAGTGGATGCCGAACTGCTCCAGCATCAGTACCCACTCCCTTTCAAACTCGCCACCCTGGTCCATGACAATCCTCGTCGGCCTCCCAAAGTGAGCCACCCAGTGCTTAATGAACTTCCGGCTCACATAGGATGGCTTGCGAGTACGGACAAGGGTCGCCATGTGGTAGTTCGTACCAGCGTCCACCATAGACAGGGCTACCCATGTAGCACCGGCTACGTCCTTCATGTACTTCAGATCCACATGAACTTCTACCCCGAAACCGCCAGGCCTCAGAGCAGGTGTTTGCTGCAGCGGTCTTCCGGGTGGCGCTCTGCTTTGACACACCGGGCAGACATACTCCTTGGCGAAGGCCAGGGTCTCACCAGAGGCTCCACCCAGCTTGAGCATCCGGACCATAGCATCTTTGCTTGGATGCCCCAGCCTCCTGTGGGCCTTCTGAACCGCTTCCACCACCGCCTTGGGGTACTTCTCCTCGGGCTCTTCTTCTGGTGTTTCTTCCGCTGGCTTCTCCAACTGAACTTCTTCATCTGGAGCAGTGAGAATCTCCTCCGGCAGCGTGTCCATGGCATAGGCGAGGTTTGAAGATCGCCCCTCATCCAGCCACTTCTCTGCTGCCCTCAACAGCCTCCTTGCGAACGCCTTAGTGTAGCCGCCCGCAAACTCCGCCACTGACCAACTCTGCCCTCGTGCTTCATGCCGCCCATCGTCAGAGCGTGCAGCCGTTCACAGCTGCATCTCTTCTCGCATGCCCTCACGATCTCCTTCGTGCCGATCAGCTTGGTGGGCTTCATCAGGGACTCCTTAGTGTCTGGGCGCCTCAAACCGTAGGCACACATGTCCACGCGCACCTCGTCGCAATCCGGGCCCAAGAAAGCCTCCCTGATGAGCGGCTCCTTCCAGGCCCTTGAGGTGAGCGGGTTCTCACCGACCCCAGCCTTGCCACACGCTCGCCGATCCTTGGCCACGTCATGGACAAAGCTGAGAAAATCGTCCCGATCCATCATCTGCCGATCAGCCAGCGCCTCGGCGTGCTCCACCGTCTTGACGTTGAGGCCCTGCAACTGCGACCAAACAGTGCATGGCCAAGCAATGACGGTGAGATCAGGGTCGGCCGCCCGAACATAGTTGAGTGCGGCCTTGCGTTCCTGTGGCAATCGCAGATCCCAGTGTGGCAGTGTGATTGGCTCCAACCCAATCCAACCCGACTGGGCCGCCAGCATCGTAACCGTAAGGGTCCAGGTGAAGATCTCCAGGACCTTGTAGGGCCTCTTAGGCACCCTCGGCTTGTAGGTGACGGGCTCCGATCGCTTGAGGTTGCCCCTCACCTTGTCCAGGGTGTGAATCTCCTTGAGCTGGCGGATTCCGCCCCTGACTTTTCTCTTTTGGCCCTTGGTGAAGGCCTTGACCGGACCCTTGTAGGCCTCGCCTTCATCGTAACTGCGCTCCTCCACCTCTGTCGAAGAGTCCGAGTCCGGCCATTCCACACCGAGCTCATGCGAGGTTGTCGACTCGCCCCCATCGAAGGCGCCCTTGTAGGAATCATCCTCGCTCTCCGAAACCTGGATGTAGTCCCGCGTCGGCACCTCCAGGCTTTCCATGTCCGAGAGGAGCTTCCTGAGCTCGTGCTCCTCCGATTCCGTCTCGCTGGTGTTGCCGGAGCTCTCATCTCCCGTGCCCAGATCTTCTTCTTCTCCGGCTGCTGTCACAAATGCATAGGTCTGAGGAGCGTTCACCAGCTGCTGCCTTAGCTCGGCTAGTTCTCTGTCCTTTGTGCCCATCAGGACGTTCGGGAACTGCAGCAGGTCCAAACCCGGATGCCGCGTATCCGTCAACAGCATCTTCTTAGTCACGCCCATCGCCTGAACCGTCCGCTCCTTGAAGTTGAGCCGGACGTCCCATCTGGCAAGTTCAGAGGGGCTCACTAGCCCTGGGCAATCCGCTGCTGATCCGGACACCTCTGACATCCTCAGAAAGCTTTCGCGCCCATGCACTCCGACGGGGTAAAGATACCCCCTGACCGACTTCTCCGGTGCTCCTGCTCCAAACTTGAAATACTCCTCCTCCGCGATGACCTCCCACTCCAAACCCAGCTTGATCAACTCCTGCTGGAATCTGGAATGCCAGTGTATCCCACCGACAGAAGTCCGGCAACCGCTGTCGGCAATGGCAAGCACGGTCTTCGGGAGGTAGTCCATGGTGAGCACCTGGTGCTTCTCATCCACATTCCCGGCCACCAGGACCGTAGGCCGGGATGACCAGTACACCACGCTCTTGAGGTCACAAACTCCACACCGTGCATAGTGACCTGAGCCATTGGCAGTCCATGGTAGCTTGTGGAAGGGATGGCCACACTTCTTCTGGACTGGGCTCGGAGTCGGGCTCATCTCGGAGGGCTGAAACCGACCTCCTTGGACCTGTTCGTTGTAGAGCTGCTCCCGAAAGACCTCAAGTCTCTTCTTCTTGACGGCGGCCGGGAGCTCCCCTGATGGTGGAACCGGATCTTGAGAGCCCGCAGCACCTGTCACATTCTCACTCCAGTTTTGATGGCGGGCAAGGATATCTCCCGCCCTGTCATCTTCCTCCTCCACCAGCTTTGCCATGAGGTCGCGCTTCTCCTCCCTGCTCATGTAGGGCACCGCTGCGCTAATAGCCTGGGCCGGCATGTAGACCAACTTCCCAGTGCCCTTGCTGCTCGTCCGCTGGCTTTCTCTCACGGCTGCCTTCGCTGCCTCCAGCGGTATCTTGTACCCCTCACCGCGCGGTGGATCCTGATCACTTTCACTCTCATAGTCAACCAGGCTCCAACCACGCTTCGGGTCGTCACCGACGTCTCGCATGTCCACCGCGGCCTGAGAGGTTCCACAGAAAGGACAGAACTTGTGGATCTCTTGAACCTGTTCCCCGCAGTGAAAGCAGTGCGTGGCGGCCCTCTTCTTCGCCGGTGGCTCCTTTGGCTTTGGGGTTCTTGCGGCCATGAAGGTGAAGTTCACTTCCTTTGCGACCAGGTTCTTGCCATCGGAGAGGACCGGGATGTCCTTAATCGACTGCACCAAGTGGACACCCTGCTCTGCCCTGTTCTTCGGCTGGAAGGGTTTGTCCTGGCCGCTCTTGACCTTGGGGCACACCAAATCGCCCCTCCAGTGACCTTTCTGCCCGCACGAGCTGCAGGTCGTCGCCAACTTCTTGGCTGTCATGTCCGTCTTGCGGCCCGGAGCTGCCCTTGGCCGCTGATCAGAGCCATTCCTGAAGTTTCGGGACTTCTTCTTCTCGGCCATCTGATTCTTTGCCTTCCATCCCGCTGCCCAGGCTTCCCTGAGCTGATCCGCAGTGACCTCATCTTCGGAGTCGTACTGGGCACCGTCCAACTCCGGGTCCTCCGTCTCTTCCGGGATGTCCTCCAGGTCTTCAGGCTCTTCTTCCAGGCCTTGCAAATAGGTCTCATAGGCCTCTTCGTCGCCCTCCAGGTCCTCCATGTCCTCATCTTCAGGGCCATCATCAGCCAGATGAACTCGATGATGCCCCTTGCCCGCTCCCTTTGAGCGAAACGAACTGGCCACTGAGGGCGCCGTGGATGCTCGGGTAGAGGCTGAGGTCGATCTTGAAGACGACGGCCTCGCAAAGGGGAACTTCCTGAAGGCTGATCCCAAGGCCGGAGTCCGGCGCTCGTCCTCGTGCACTCGGCTTGCACGGTGCCTCAAGGCGCTCTCGATCATCTTGGCGTTATAGGCACCCCCAGCCGAGTAGAAGACATCCAGCCGTTCTCTCCTGCTCAGCGAGGCGCGCACCAACAAGCGTTGCGCCCATGCTCGGTCAGAAAGGATTGTCCCTTCATCTTCCCTCAGGTACTGAGCCTTGAGCTTCTTGATCTGGCCGAGGTAGGACGCGATGCTCTGGCCAGGCTGTCTCCGATACTGGTTGAACTCCGCCTCGATCCGCTCGAAGTACTCGTCCGAGCTCTCGCCGTAGGCCTCGTTGAGCAGCTGCCACAACTTCGCAAGGCCTCCAGCTGCCACCATCTCCTCAATGGTGATCTGGTCGAGCACCTCCCTGGCGTCTCCCTTGCAGCTCAAGTAAATCATCATCGCCAGCTCGGCGCTCTCCAGGCGGTAGAGCTGCTGTTGAGCGAGCACCGCTCTGCGCCAGTTGCGGTACTTCCCACGATCGCCACTGAAATCTTCCATGCGCACCGAACCCAATGAAGACCTTGGGCGATCTGTGCCTTTCCAGCTGCGGGCCAGCAGCTGTTGCAGCTCCTCCGACCTGATGGAGGAGTCCTCAGTCGGAGTCTGCAGTGACCCCACCTCATCGTCCTGTTGATGTCCAGGTTGGTCACGAGGTCGTCTTCCATTGCCTCCATGACGTCCCTGATCGTGCCCTCCTTGACCGTCATCGTCCGGATCATCATCTGGGTCATCATCAGGAGGACCACCTCCAGCAGCACGGGACGGCTTCTTGGTGTTCCGTCCGGCGCTAGCCGGGGATGACCGGCCCCCGCCTTTGCCAGAGCCACGCCCTTTACCAGTGCCGCCACTGCCGAAGGCATTGAACGATGGTGGTACCTCAGTGTGCGGGTCAGGATCAAATTGATCATCATTCGGGTCTCGCTGGGGCTCCGTGTGATACTCGGGCTGAACAATATCCATTCGAAAAAACGTAGTGTTGCCCACCCATTCAGCCGCTTCTGGAGGATCCCTTGGACGGTTCATCCAGTGGTCGCTCACCAGCGTCGTACCTCCGTCCCTCTCCGCTTCCCCCACAAAGTTCATCCTGGTTCGCCTCCAAGGTGACATCTTGCTCAAGGGAATTGGGCACTCAAAGAGGTCGGTCGGCCTGAAGCGCTCAAGCCGAGGCACAACATGCACCCTGACCACCCGCGTGTTGGTCACCACCCAGTAGTCCGCCTCCATCCCAACAGATCTCGGTGGGGCTGTCCTTGCTTTCACCGCCGGCCTGGCAGTGGATGCCGGTGCGGCGGCCGAAGTGGGCCTCGCTCCCCATGGATCTTCCCCTGGCCTCATCCAGGGATCATCTCCCTCTGCCGGTTCCTCCACCGGCAGCCCATCCGGCTCATCGTGAACATTCTCGCTCACCACCTCGTCCGGGATGACCACCCCATCCAGGTCATCATCATCTGCGTCGCCGGCCGGAACGTCCACCGGCCGTGCAGGCTCCTCCCCATTGCTTCCGCGGGCGCGTCGGGCCATTGGCCACCGCAGAGCAGCCTATGGACTTAAAGACGTCCAAACACCCCAAAAGCGGGAGCAAGGGGGGGGAACCCTCAAGCTCCGCTACCAATGTGGGACCGCAGGTCCGAAAAGCAAAACCAAAAGGGGTTCCCAGTTAAGGGGCAAAGCAGTGCAAGCAGAGGCAAGGCTCGCAGGCCTTTTGCTGTGTCGCGCATCGATGGCTTCGGTTGCCGAGTCATTCATGCTATGTGCAAGCGAATGGCACTCTACCTCAGGCTTTCCCCTTCCTCAACACAGCATCATGGTGAGAGATGTGAGAATTGCTCGAACTTTTGGCGCCGGGGAATGTTTCATGAACAACAAGAGCGCCTCCCTTTTGCAACTCAAGGACGAGGCAAGCCTGTTGCTTGCTGATGTTGGTGCTAGATTCAACCTGGCACAGTTTATATCACCGTGGACAGGCCCACAATATCTTAGCTGAACACCTGCTCTGGCCAGGAAGACTGGTCGTTTGACAAGCTGAGGGCGACTCTTGGATGCCAAGGTGCTGACTGTGCGGAAGGCCTTTGAAACGTTGTGTGCTTCGCTGCTTTGCGTTGAGCGCCCAAGGAAGCCCAAGTTGACCACCGTCTTTCTGGCAACCTGCACGAGGAAGCATGGGGTGAAGGCTGCTTTCGAGGCGCCAACGGTGCGGCCACGCGTGCTATCAACACGGCGTGTTAGTTGTGGGAAGTTGCTGTTCATTCTTCTTCTTAAAAAAGGAGAAACAAAACACAAAACAATGCGGGGCCATTGATTCGTGCTGGAAGAACCGACCGTTCGACACGTTTCTGGCAAGGTTTTTGACCATGGCACATGTCACCTTCTCCCAAGGTGCTGGCTGCGCTGATGGACGGCCGCATGGAAGCCAGCACGCCGCTGGCCCCATAGCACTGCTTTTCGAAAGGATTCTGTGCGCCAGCAACCGTTGCCCACGGGTGTGTTTGATGGCAAGAATTATCACATGTTTTGGGGCTGTAAAAAAAGAGAAGCCAAGGGAACCAGCTAGTTGCTTTGGGTGTTCCAGGTTTTGAACCAGCAGAACCCTCAAACGATTGTTTGCACATAGAGGGTTGAGGCTGGTTGGATGTGAAGGTTTCACGTCAACGCCCTCATTGGCGCCTGCAATCCCAGAGACTGGGCCTATGCGCTTTCCATCCTCTGCGGCTTGACCTCCCTGTCGGCGGAGCGTGATGTAGTGAGATGCCTGGCTGCAGAGCGTCACTGGAGGCTTGATACAATTGGGCTTGTCTGCAAACTAGGCCTTTGGTGGCCCAAACAAGTTGATTTCCTTTTGGTTCCCTTCAAGCCCCAAAAAGACACACCCAATTGGCGGCAACTGTCACCCAGGACTGTTGTCATGTACCCTCAGCGTGCCCCTCATTGTTCAGATGAGGCCAAAAGGAGGCAAACACTTAGGGGCGCACTCTCAGAGTTAAACAACGTTTGCCCTTGACAGTGGCTTGCATCAGCCCTGCCAGTTGCTAAGCCAGGACTTGGATAGTAATCCGAGATACTTTGGATCATGAGTCAGGGACGCCCATTGGCAACCTGCGAGGTTTCAACTCAGCCATCAACGTCTTCGAGAAATCTTCATGCTGGCCTCTAGCGGTCAGTGTTCTTAGAGACCTGGCTGTGTGGAACATGAAGCCGTGCGGGGTTCAGTTCTCGTTTCGAACCGATTTGCCTTGGGCATTTGGAGCCACAAGAAGTGCCTCGAGGGAAAGAGAAGGGGCACCATGGGTTGCGCTCGGCAATACTGCAGCGGGCTTGGTGCGTTTGTTCCACCGGGGGTTCTGGGATCCCTCGGATTTGAGCGGCCACGCGCGTTTGCGTCGCCGAGGAGAGATGTCTACTACGGGAATGAGTCCGAACGCCATTGGATACAGCACGGCTCTAAATGCAGCGCAGAGCCTGGGATCAGCTTGGGCCTTTCAGAGGGTACTGTTGTGTTTTTTATTTTATTTTTTAAGGGAAGCGTCACGGCCAAGGAACGGCTGCCCCTGGGAGCTGTCTTCTAGCATTCTGCAACTTGGAGCGGGAGGAATTTAGAGATCACACAATCTGCTGGACTTGTTTTTTTTCCAGTAGGCCCTTTTCCAGCGTTGGATCCGCTCACAATAGTTGGTGGACACAACTCATTTATATATCCGTTTTTGGCTGGGCCCTTTCTTTCATCTTGGGGGTCGATTCAAGAAAGTTTGGCCTGCTTCCCTCAAGGGCCTTTGTGCCTGCCTCGCTGAGGAGGGATGTGCGCGTGGCGACTTTGGACATCGCCCTTTGGCAGCAGAGAACAAGGTGAAAAGGACGGCCAAAAGGCCAAAAGCAGGTTGAAACAGGTTTAGAACCCGATTGGCTCCATCCACAAGGCACCCACATGTTTGATTGGACTCATGTCAGAGCTGTTGTTTCAACTTGAACACGGGGAAAAGGCCCAGCCCTGCCATGGACTCTTGGTGTGCAGTTGGTCTGCATTCTTCCAAAAACGCGGAAGGGGGTGCATAGTTCGAAGGGCGTGCAGACCGAGTCTCTTTGTTGGGGCCCATTTTGGTTGAGCTACCCTCCCACCAATTAACATGGAACCTGACAGGGACCCGGTCCCTTGGAAAGGAAAAATGGACCAAACCAGGACCCCCGAACGTCGGGTTCCATGTGAAAAGGCTGGGAGGTTATGTATTTCATGTTGACCCCATATGAATCAACCCATTTTTGGCAAAAGGGCGGTGTCCCTGATTTCAGTGGGGAATCATAACTTTTGGAGGGGAAAAAACGCCCCCGTCCGCCCAAACCTCCGCCCGCGCCCGTGCGCACCACTCAGGGCGCCCAGGGCTTCAGCGCCGCGGTGCGGGCCGCGAAGGTCTGGCCCCAGGCGCTCCAGCTGCGCGCGGAGATGGCCAGGTGCAGGCGAGGCAATTCGAGAGTCGGGTCGGGTTGCGCTTGGGAGGAGCTGTGGCTCGCTCTGTGCTGGGCGTATCTTGTTTTTAAGGGTGCCCGTTTACCCGTTTTGGGGTTGGCTTTTCCGGGAACCAACAGGAAAACAATCATTTTGGGGGGTCCCGCTACAAGAAGCATATGGCATACTACAAAATACAACTGAAAGCAATTTGACATGTATTTTCGTTGCGTAACCCTTTTGAAAGGGAGAGCGGACATATATTTGCATGTAAATGATGCCCATCCCTTCAAAAGAACGTGCCGTCGAATCCTTTTGGTTTGCCTTCAGCACGTGCACGTTTTGCAAGGTCGAAGAACGCACACGCTCATTTGACCTCAGGGCAGGAAGAAGTTAACACCCCGGTTAGCGAAACGACGGCCATTCTTACAATTCCGCAGCCCCAACGCTGCATTGTGACTTCTAAGGGGACGAACCCCAGACTGCCAAAATGCTGAGACCCATGGGCACGTCCTTGCGTCCTTACCAATCTGGCCGAGTGCGAATCTTGCCAAGGCAATGAAGGAGTCTTCTCTTAGCTGTTCGTTGTGTTGGGCTGGCAGTTCATTCGCGGGTCATTGCTTGGTCTGGAGCTGTTGGCCCCCATGGGAAGGTGCGGATCTGCGTTTTGTTGTGTTCCCAGCAAAAGCCCTCGAAGCAGGCCCAGGCACAGCTTGCACATGTGCAGTCCACTGGTGGCAGTCAGCACCAGTGGGCATGAAGCAACGCGCACACATGTGCAATTGAAAACGAGTCTGTCTTGCACGATGTGACTTGCGGGCCCTGCACCAGTGCGCTCCGGTTGGCAGGGCACAGCCGGACCAGTGCACCTACAATGCCGAGCTGCATGCGATGAAGTCTTGGCATCAGGCTGTGCAGCTGTCAAGGACAAAAGAACAAGCGTGAGGGAGAAGGGTGGAGAGGGGAGGCCTGCTTCTTGAGAATGTCATATGTGGGAGGTTTGCCTCCTACCATTGCCATCTCCTCTTGCTCTTAACAAAGGCATCAAACGCTTCCCTCCTAGCCATTAGAGAGAAGACAGGTGGCCATCCAAAGCTGCGTTGGTTCCTTTTGTAGAAGAGTGTCATCAAGTAACCCGTTAGCCGCCATGAATCAGGAGAGACATTGGGACCCACTGCTCCTGGGACAGTTTATCAGAGCCCTTTCTCGACCCTCCGCCAAGACTGGGTCCAAGAACTTTTCCCTAGAGATGGTCGCAGCCTTCGGTATTTCCTATTGGTGATCAGATCGGCCCTGGTCACAAGAAGGACGCTGGCGCCGGATTGCATCGCCGCCAACATGGTGATCAATGCCTGCGCAGGTGCCGGCGAGTGGGGGCAGGCTATGGTGCTGCTCGAAAGCATGGCACCTTGGCGGGTGGTGGGAAGGCCGCGCTCTCATTCCCAATTGCTCTGCGGATTCCACCCTTTAGATGTCTTTTCTTGGGCTTGATGGGGCTCCTCACTAAAAATGGAGTAGACCCTGAAAAAGGTTCCCTGTTTCGATCCAGGGTCACTGGTCAACTCGGTATTGTTTCATCCTTGGTCCTTTGTGTTTGTTTTGTTGTCCAGGACTGGTCTCCTTCAATATGACCCCCTCGATGAACAGTGCAAAACGCCGTTGATTCAGATTCCCGTGAATGTTTCGTCGCCGGCTTTGATAAGTGTTTTCCGCAAAAGAACACAAACACACACAAGATCAACGGCTTCGCCTTTTGCTTGCAAAGGGCGGTTTATCTAAGCCCTTCCCAGCCAAAAGGTCTTAGATCAAGGAACTCCTCTTTTTGAAGTGGGCCCCAAACCATTGAATCAATTTTCTACAACCTCCAGGAAGGAAACAATAGGCCTCACGCAAAGGGGGCATCCTACAAGAGCCGCTGATCCTCTTGAATCTGACTGCTTTGGCGTCCGCTTTCATCTTAAGTTGTTTGGGTGTGTGTGTGTGATCATGTCAAGATCTAGCCTCAGTCTTTATTTGCAAGGGTGGTATATCTGAGGTCTCGGAATCTGAGAGTAAGTCTTGGCAACGCATTGGCAATACTAAATGAGGCATTGGCAAGTCCAAGTCCAACCCAGCTCCCCCTCTTGTCCAGAGGCCCCAAGACCCCAGTTTTTAAAGGAGGCATCACAGTCCTCGGGGACTTATGGGTGCACTTCCCCAATGCTTCACGGTGACTGCAAAAAGTCCCAAGCGGCCATAGCCAGTCCCAGGCGTCGGTGCAGCTGGAGCCAGATGTGATCAGCTGCAGCACGGCGCTGGGTGCTTGCTCCCTGACTTTTACTTTTTGCTTTGTCGAGGAGCTCGTTTGCTGAGGTTACCTCTTCAAGGGGGGCTTGTTCGGCAAGGAAGTCAAAGGCCCATAATTTTTTGAGACAACACACTTGGGTTTGGATTTTGTTGGAGAACCCGGAACTGGAAAGGGTGTTTTTTTTCTTGGCCTAGCCCTGGCACAGGGCTAACCCTGGCAGGTGGTTGGTTGGCTGGCTGGCTGGCTGGCTGGCTGGCTGGCTGGTTGGTTGGTTGGTTGGTTGGTTGGTCGGAGGCTCGGTGGGACAAAGGTTTGGGATGGGTTCAGGGTGTGTTTAGGGTAGGTTCAGGCCCGGCATCGTTTTAACATCCTCAGCATCGTTTTCAACATCCTCGGCGTCACCAGGTTTTGGTTTAGGCTGGGTTTAGGGTGGGTTCCAGGTTGGGTCCGGGTTGGCTCCTGGTGGGTTCCAAACCTATTGAGGGCAAATTTGGGGGTGTGGCAGATGGTTTAGTGTTGGTTTATGGTGGGGCTTCTTGGGGTTGGTCTCGGGTGAGTTTGGGGTTGGCTGCGGTCATGGCTTTGCTTAAGCCCACTTGGGTGGTGTAAGGTAGGTGGTTTAAGCCTACTTGCCACCCACCACCTATCTTAAACTAAGAAGCCCCACCATAAACCAACACTAAACCATCTGCCACACCCCCAAATTTGCCCTCAATAGGTTTGGAACCCACCAGGAGCCAACCCGGACCCAACCTGGAACCCACCCTAAACCCAGCCTAAACCAATACCTGGTGATGCTGAGGATGTTGAAAACGATACTGAGGATGTTAAAACGATGCCGGGCCTGAACCTATCCCAAATAGACTTCCCCAAACCTACCCTAAACCTACCCTAAACCTACCCTAAACCTACCCCAAACCTACCCCAAACCTACCCCAAACCTCTATCGTGCACGCCAGGCTGTGCCAGGGATAGGCCAATGCCAGGGCTATGCAAAAAGAAGCACCTCAGCCACACGAAACTCTTGTTGGTGTGCGGAGGGGGGAGGGTTTGGTCCTTGTGCCTTTTGCGCTGTCGCGGTCTCCTCTTTTCAAATTAACTTGGCCCTTTGTGTCCTCTGTTGCTTACCGCTGCTTACCGCTGGGGTGTGCTGGCCCTCCCTCGGAGGATTCTGGCCACTGCAAGACTTCCGGGAGCTTTCGGGACAGTTCGTGATGAAGTCTGCCCTTGTCAGTAGGGGTGCCACTTCTGATAGGCAAACCTGCCCACGAGCTAAGGCGAGAGGATTGGACATTGGACGCTGGCATGCCACTTGCTCGGCCTCGCCACACGCCTTCAGGCCTTGGTTGCACATGGGGCGCGCCAGGTGGCAGCTGCAGCTGCATGCTCTCAAAACTACAAATAGGGGAACGAGTTGAATGGGGTTTGGTGATGAATTGTCGTTCACTCAAAATTTAGGGAATCAACTCTAGCAGCGGGACGCACTACATAAGCCTAAGCCACAGAAGTACTCAGGTTTTGCGTCGACCTGCAAGTGCTTTTGCGAGAATCTCATTCGGTGTATTTGGCGCATGGCAGGTTTTTCGCTTCGCGTTGATCCGACTTGGTCAGGTTGTGTTGCTTTGACGGGGCAGCTGGAAACCGGTGCCTTTGAGATGTATTTGGCGTGTTCCGGGGACTTTTACGGGTCAGTCGCTCAGAGGACGGCCATAGGGTTTGGAAGGCGCACCCCTCTATATCCAGATGTGGTCAACAGGAACAGGCACAGCTGTCTTGCACTTTTGCCATCGTACCCAAACCAATCGAGCATTTGCTTGTTGTTGAATGGCGGGGAGGGCATCTCTTGATGGCTTGGAAGGGTTAGGTCAATTCGGGACATTGCTCAAAAACATTGGCCAACATGGTGGCTCACCACTGCCATATGTGGTTTGGACCGTGCAGGGGAGGGGGCTTGTTCTCAACAAGAACGCATCGCGGGCAACACGAGCAAGTAAGTAAATTGAAGGGTTTCATTGCGGCGGCTGCAAGACTCGCGGAAAGGTACGGCCGAATTTGGTGACTCTGGGCACTTTGGTGGGAAGTTGCGGCCGAGAATGGCGGGTGGCCAGTGGCATCCTGATGCGCGCCTTAGATCGAATCGCAGTTGTAAGCCCACGCTTTTGCTCAACCCATGGTACCCCTCACCAGTTGGACAAAGTAGTGGAACAATCGCGGTGGTCAAACTGCTTCTCGGTGTGGTTGCCAAAGCAGGGTAATTTGGATATCACACCAAACCAGCTTCGCTGACCCGAGGTCTTCCGATGCTTTCGCTGGAGTGCGACACCGTGGCCAGCAACTCTGCGGTCAACTCATGCGAAGCATGGCCCAAGATCAATCAAGGTTTTGGGTTTCCAATTTAGGTCCATTTCAGAACAAAGATTCATGAACGGCTAGGCTTCCACGTCCAAAAGAAAGACTACCCCATCTGTTCCCCTCACTCCATGCGCCTGGTTTGCCTGAAGGGGCTCGCTCGGGAGGAAAAGGCGACCGCCTGGGAGCCAGCCCTGGGACTTCTACGAGGCACCGCCGACGTGGCCGACGTGGTCGCCTTCACCTCTGCGCTCTGCGCCTGCGCGTCCCGCTGGCGCCTGGCGCTGGCCCTGCTGCCGGAGATGCGGACGCTGCGGCTAGCGCCGGACGACGTGTGTTGCCCGGATCTCCAAAGTCCAGAGCTCCAGTGGAATTGATGTCGTGTTCTGGTTTCCCCGGCAAACTCGAGTCTGAGTAGTCATGGGAACCAGTGCCTAGTAAGTGTCAGCTTGGTTGGTCTGGTTTGGCATGGCGCAATCTTGCGACGCGCCGAGGCTTCAATGCGGCCATTGACGTTTGTGCAAGCGCTGGGCAGGTCGGCCAGGCTTGGGACCTCTTGCAGGCCTCTGAACGCGTGCTGCGGACACGGCCTATCTCTTCTTTGCCTTGGGCACTTGCGAGGCTGGTGTTGCATGTACTGGCCAACCATGTTTGATTCCCACGATGCCTCTTCCCCTCCTCCTCCTCATTCTCTCTCTCTCTCTCTCTCTCTCTCTCTCTCTTCCTTTCCTCTGGCTTGTGAGTAGCTACGCCCAGGCTTCATGTTGCTGATCCGCACCTGGTGCAGAGCTGCTTTGCAGAGGCGGCGCCGCAGCTGGTAGCCGCCTCAGCGCAGCAACTGGCCACTGTCATTTGGGCCTTCGCCACGCTGGGGCTCCAGTCCCCGCTCTTCGCGGAGGCCGTTGCCGCGCGTTTGGATGACTTCGGCCTGGATGACCTCTCCATGATCTCTTGGGCCCTGATTGGCACAGATGCAGGTGCCCTGGGTGCAGGGTTGTGCCACCGGGTGCAGGAGGCAGCGGTGAAGCAGATGCGGCTTGCTGGGCGGCTTCAAGCTGCAAAGCGTGTGGAGGCAGTGCTGGGGGTGGTCTGGGCCTGGAACTTCTTAGGTCTGCTGGGCCGTCCGCTGCTGGCCACCGCACGGCGGACCGTGCTCCGCGCCGCCAGGGCAAAGGACGACCTCAAGGGCACAGAGGACGTGTCAGGCGCTCGGGGTGCGGCCAAACCGGGCAAGGTCGAGGGGACGAAGGTGGTGCCTGCCGTGCACAAAGATCCCGTGATTGTTCTGGACCTGTCGGACCGGCTGGTGATTGGCAAGCCGCCAGGGTGGGAGGTGTATGGGGGCATGGTGGCGCGCCAGCTCAGCGAGTTCCTGGCAGGCCAGCGCGGGCGCCGGCCGATTCTCAAGGACTTGGAGCACGGTTGCGGCTTCATCCATCGCCTTGACGTGCCCAGCTCTGGGCTGGTGCTGCTGGTCTGCATTTGGCGTAGCGTGGCATTCTTGCTCTGGTTTCTTAGGTAGAACAGTATAGACGAGCAGAATATGGCATGGGCATGAGCTTGAACCGTGGCAAAGGTTGGCGGGCACCACCTACCAAGCCTGGTATGACCTGCAGCTCCAGCTGGTCAGCGGCACGCTGCTCCGGGAATCTCGCTTGATTGGCCAGGGGGTGTCTTGCACGTGTCGCATGTGTTGCCCTCGGGGCAGAAGCTGGAAACACCACAATGACACTTCTGGATCATTTGTGCAGCTCGCCCAATTCAGAACACTCGGCTGAAGCACCTCAATGAGGGAATAACAACCTACAGAATAATTGAAGTCCAAGCGCGGGTAAAGGCCTTCGATTGACGCAGTGTTTGGTCAGGCTGGTTGATACGGGAGTTCTCAGCACACTCTCGCCTCGCAGGTCTGTTGACCCCCCCCAAAAAACAATCAGGGATCATTTGTGCTATTTGGCAGTATTTTGTTGGTGTTTTGAAGATATCTTCCATGGTAGGCTTCATGGTAGCGGGCTTAGCAGACCCCGCCAAGATCTTCCTTTTACCGCTCCCAATGCTTTCGGCGTCTTCCATTTGCAACGGGGCAACGCAGTGGAACCGAGGAGTACCTGGTGCTGTGCCACGGGCTCATGCCCAAGTCCTTCAGAGAGCTGAGGGCCTCTTTGCGTTGGAACGAGTCCCCGGTGTCCGCCGGAAGCTTTGGCAAGCCTTGCCGGACCTTTCTGCGGGTGGTGGGCCACGGCCCCTCGGACGAGATGCCCCAAATGGAGATCTGCGGCTTTTGGAGTTCCATGTTAATCTGCCAAGGTATGCTTTAAAAACAAAAACAAACAATAGTTGCGGGGGTACAAACCTCCATATCTCCAACACTAAATCCCCAAACCCCCGAATGGTCTCAATCCCAAGGCTTCTACCGCTTCCATCGCCGAGCTGGGAGCCTGCTGGTCATCCGCATCTTGACCGAAAGCCGAGCCGTTCGAGCGTTGGTTTTTGGTTTGTCTTAGCTGCGCCAAATTTGAGCAATCAACCCGGAATGAGCCCCTGACTGGTTTTTGAGGGGGAACATACCCGTGCACTCGAATCAATCCGCCCAGTTTATTGAGCACAAGTCGAGATTTCGTACGCAGTCTGGCCAATCCAGCAGCAGCACCGGCATCGTCAGGCATCCTTGCCCCTCCTAAAATAAGTGCTTGCACCCTCACTGGTAAAAAATGAAGGGCCACTGCAACAATGTGCAGAAGTGAGCAGCTTCCCACATTTCGTCGTCTTTCGGCGTGCAGAAAACACGATTTGGGAGTCCTTTCTATATATGCAAATAGGTTGAACTTGTGGCAAGGCTCAACACATGGTGGACTCGTGGACCCCCTGACCCCCCCCCCCCCCATTTCGCTCTTCGAGGCATTGGCACCGGGCGGAAGCACCAGATCCGAAGCCACGCTGCCTGGGCGGGGCACCCCACCTGGGCAGACGGGAAGTACGTGGCGTGGAGCACCGCCCAGGAGGACGGTGGGCGGTGGATCTTAAAGTAGGGGGTCAAACAGGCAGGGCTTATGTGAGAGCCAGCAGGGATGGATGGATGGATGGAAGGATGGATGGATGAGATAGGATAGGATAGGATAGGATAGGATAGGATAGGATACACAAGATGAACAAAGAGCACCCTGGTTTTGGGAACCTTACCCCTTGACCCCGTCCCCATCCACAGCGGCTGGCAGCTCCACGAAGGTCATACGACGCACTGGCGCCGCTGCCACAAACACCCACACACATTCGCACTTCTACCTACGCATGCAGTCGCATACATGCACGCACATGTAGGCAATGGCACACCTACGTACGTACATGCAAACATGCATAGGTACATGATGTACATGCATGCATACATACCGTACACCATGCCATGCCATGCCATGCCATGCCATGCCATGCCATGCCATGCATACATACGCACATATTTTTAATGGCACATATTCATTTTTTTAAATCTAGATATGTACACTCATATTGGTGTTGTACATGTAGGTGTTTATATACACAGTGTATATCCACTCATATGCACGTAATGTATCAATCCAGTAGCTCGCACATCAATCCGAGCTTTGCCTTCAAGACATCAGCTCTTGGGAGATCATGCCAGACCGTGTGGTTGGAGTTCTACTCTTACCTAGTGACGTTGAACTGCTTTGGCACAGGACTTTGCCTTCTGTGCCCGGAACTTCGTCCACCGGTGCCATTTGGGCTTCGATGCTGGGAGGCACGACGTTTGGCAGCCGCTGGCTCCAGATTTGGTCTCTGCTCTGAAAGAGTTGGAACCCAAAAACGCGGAGTCGAGGCGGGCCTTTCGCGCCTCTTGTGCGGAACGCTTGGAGGACTTTGTGCGCCACCAGTGGGGCGAAAAAAATGTGCTTGAGACGTTGGAAGTGTTGCAAACAGGTGCGGTTGACACAACGTTTTAGCAACTGTATGGCTTTGTGGCATCTCTGTTTAGCAAGCCCGTTTTTGGCATGCAGGGCTATTTTAAGAGTTCTGCAGCTCTGCACGTGTTGACGCCGCCGCGATGCTGAGGGAAGAGGCTTTCCAACCAGTTGGAATCGGCCTCAGTTCAGTCGACGCTTGCACTTGTTTTCACCACTTCCCGCTCGGACATGTTTTGCTTGCATGCATGGGCAAATGGCTCTTTTGTTCGGAAGCATTTCCTGTGCATTTTCAGGTGTGAATTGGGTGAAGACGCAGACGGGAACGCCAATTCCACAACTGCCAGGGGTGCGGTTCTAAGCTCGTGGCGAAGTGGCTCCACTGGAAGTCCCTTTGGCTCCAACCTTTTGAGCCCAAAGACATTTGAGGACGTGTCTGATTTGCATGGCGACTTCAGGTCTGGTACATGCACGAGCGACAGAACCAGGAGGGCATGGCGCTCAGCCGAGCGTTGAGGCCTCTTGCCCTTTTTGCTTGGATGCTCAACCAGGTTAGGGGGGCCATGCGTAAAGCTTGGATATCTCGGGTTAGCTGCCATATAACAGCGGTCAGAGCCCACTTGCTAACCGGATTGAACATCCAAGTGGACACCTCTGAGTGCGAAGCAAGGGGCTGCTTTTGGGGCAGAATTTGAGCCATGATGAGGTGTTTGATTGTGGTGACTGACGTGGATGAATTCGATTGCTGAGGCAAGCATCAGCCCTGGCTGTTCTTCAATGCGTCTCTCGGGCGGTGCGCTTCTGCGTTGCTTGTCACAGGGCGGCACGTAGCCAAGGCCAATTGACAGAAGCTTAGGTGTGCTCAAGCGTTCAACAGCGCTGCTTCTCCCAGAAGCACCCCCCCGAAGATCCCAAGCTGACGCAAGGTGCCTTAGGTTTCAACTTTGCTTGAGGAAGGCTGCTTGGCGGTCAGGTTTGGCTGGCTTATCCTGGGGGGGGCAGGAGGGGTACTTGCTGGAATTCATTTTGTAGTTCCATTCTTTGGTGGGGAAGACTGGCAGGCCCAATACCCGCCCCACCTCATGACTCTTGGGCCTTTGGGCCAGCGGGTGCGCTCTGGAGGTACTTCCGGCAGCGAGTCGGAGATGGAGTTGGGAAGTGGTTCGCCTTAGACGGGTGAGCGCTCACGTAAGCAAGCTGCCTGCAACCCTTGGCTTTGTTGGGATAAGGTGGGTGGGTGGGTGGGGGCTGGGGCTTTTGGATTGGAATAGCGACTTTCGTTTTGTTGGCGGGTGTGGCTTTGCAGGTTCTTGGTTCTTGGTTGGCGTCGGTGCGAATCTGTCCAGATGCCGCCTGGTCGCTTTGCATCGCAGGCGGGGCTCAAGGTAGATCTGCCATGGAAGCGAACGTGCTGAACCGCTTTTGCCAGAAGACGCTCGGTGATGGGTTCTGAGGGGTGCCGGCCACGTTTGAAGAATTCCATTTTCCGCGCCAAGTGAGGTCTGTTGGATCCCCGTAGCTCGCACAACCCAAACCTTTTGCGTCTTTGGCGGCTGGACCGTCGTCCCTTATGGATTTGTTTGTTATGTTCCATGGCGGGTTTTCGCAGACCTCACGTGGGGCTGTGTGCCCGAGGAATGGTGGAAGCTTTGAGGCGCGACTGGCCAGGATTCCCCTCCCCCCCCCCCCCCCGCCCCTGCACGCACTCCGCGGAGCCCAGTCCAGCATTCTGCCCCTTTCAGAGATATGGTCCTCGGAGTCCTTTGTCTTTATGTCCCTTGTGGACATCTCAACCGGCCCACCTTGCAGGCGACCTTCCAGCAGAGTGCCAAGGGCTTCCAATGTGGCTCGGTCTCAGTGCGCTGAAAACATTTAACAGAAAAGGGGGAAGAACTGGGAGCTCGAATCAGGTGATTGGGAGGCGAATGAACGGCGCATGCCCTGATCAACAGAGAGACAGAGATAAAGATAATGGTTTCTTCGCCTGGCGGCGGTGCAATCCCAAAGGGATAAGAGACAGGACATTTATGGTTCACGATATGTTTCCCGCCTTTTTTACGCATATTGATGTACAGCATTTATTTCATCTAAGTTATGGTCTTCTTGTTCTAATCCTCTCCTTTTGGAGTTGCAACAGTAAGATCTAAATGAGGCACATGAAGACCATAGTTATATTATTTAACCATTTATATCTGTTCCTTTTTGCGTTGCCCTTTTATTAATCTCTAGTAGTAGCTCAAAAAGAAAGGACGATGAGAAACTAATAAAGTTATAATAGTCCTAAGTCATCCGGATTCGTCATTCTAGCTATTTTTCCTGACCGTGACTGTTATCTGTTTTTTCGGCGAAGATGGCGTTTCCGGGAACAAGGAATTCCAGACAGCCACCACATCTCGTTTTCCCGGCCTTGCCCATCTCATGTCTTGACAACTGGCTGGGCCGGGGTCAGCCGGTTTTTTCGGGTCAATCGAAAGACAAGAACCACACAAAGCAAACAAGTGGGCACAGAGAATGCGCATTGGTCTGTTAGAGCGCGAAAAAAGAAGACTGGGTCAGGGAAGTTGCTTGCAGCCGTCCTCAGGCACTTTACGAGTACCAGGCTGGAGACCACACTTTTTACATTCGCACTGGTTGATTCTCGCAAGTGGGCACCGACTGCCAAGACACTGAGCATGCGCACCGCTTGCCCAGCCCTGCAGGAGTGCAGAAGATTTCCTTGGCCGTTGCATCCAGCCGGGCTGCTCACATTGGCATACATACTCAGCATGAGTGCGTTTGCTTTTTCCATCGCTCGAGGCAAGAAAGCTGCTCAAGCGTCCCCTCCTCAGATCTGGATAGCGGGGCGCACCAAGCGGTCCGCCCACAGGGCTTCTGGAAAACCCTTCGATCAGAACGCTCCTGGGAAGGCCCTAACGATCTTTCGTGGGGGTTGGCGTGGCTCATGGTTTGTCCTTTGTTTCCTGCTTCCGCTGGGTCAAGGACAGCTGTGAAGGACATGGTATCCTTCCTGGAAGCTTCTGGCTTGCTCGCACAGACGCTGACGCCTGGCCTCGTTTTGCGCTTGAATTCTACTGCCCTCCGAAAGGGTAGGTGGGCATCAACCCCCATGTGAAGGATGTCCATCAAAAAGTCTGTTTCCAATTGCATAATCATATCCAATGCATGGCGGCGGGTGCTTTGCCAGTGACAGTAGCACTTGGTCGAGCTCCAGTGCGCATGGTTCAGATGCTTTTCAGTACCATCCATTTGGGCACACAGCAGCCGCCAAACTTCATTTGCCCAACTTCTTCACCTGGGAAGGATTTGTGCTGGGGTAATTACCTGCTTTCATGTTGAACGTGTCTTGCACGCACCGTGTATATGTGGACATCTTGCTGACTCTTTCAGCTTAGTTGGGAAGCTGTTCATTCCGTTTCAAGCAACTGGTGCATGTCTTGTCGGCTTCGGCGGAACGTGGGGCTTGCATTGCGCCGAGGGAAGAGCCGTCGGCCAAGAAGCGGAAATCCTGGGGTGGGGCCGCGGCCGTTGCCAGCCAACCCGCTCCAGAACAGGCGGGGGGTTGCAGACACGGCTGCGTGGCTACACGCGGGGTGGGAAGAGCCCGCAAAATCGAAAGGTGTTGTGTTGTAAAGTTTTGACCCTTTTGGAGAATGCCGACCCTAGTGGCCCTAGTGTCAAACGATGGAGCACTGTTGTTCAGAGTGGCAAAACTTAAAGATCGACCCAGAAAGCTCAAGCCCAAATGCTCAGGGCTCCGCACTAGACCCACAGGGGGATGGGAGTTTGCAGTTGGCTGCGGCCTGGCACTCGTTTTTGTCCATCATTTCCGGGCCTGTAGAAATGCGCCCGATCAGACAGAGCGCCTTTGGGATGCGGTCCTTTTGTGCTGGTCACAAAGTAGACGCAGTAGACCAGGTGAAGCACACGGTTTGCTCAGTTCCTTGTCTTCCTTTTGATGGTCTGAGGGGGTGCCCAGCGAAAGAATTGAGCCTCAACACAGTCCGTGGTGCCTGTATGACCGTGCGGTGCACTTGTCACTTGAAAACGCAGGATGCCGCAGGATCTTTCCCCAACGTTTGCCAATTAAGCTTCACAGTGGCTTGAAGGCTGCCAACTTTGCGGGCCTGACTCGGGTTGAGTTTCTTTTGCTCGCTTTTGCAGAACATCAGCCGTATGCCTTCCCCAGCCGGGATCCAAATGGCGGAATATGGCGGAATTATACCATCCACTTTCACCCAATGAAAATTATTCAAGGTTGAACCTTGCGCTTCCCCCCAGGTTTTGGCGCGGAAGGCCCCCGGAACCGGCGCGCCGCTGCCGCCGGGCATCCGGGCGCCCGGCCAGTGTGCCGGCCCGGTCGCGGTCTCGGGCCCGCGTGGATGTTCTTGTCGAACTTGGAAGGTTGGTTGGGACCAGATTATAAGGGCACTACCCAGTGAAAGCCATGGTGAGACCCGCTTGTTAGCAGGGTCTTCCAGGTTTTGGGGAGGGGGAGTAAACGAGCGTCTTTGAAAGTTGGTCAGAACCATGGTCATGAGGGCACTAACCCCTTAACCCCAGTGACCGCCATGCTTAAAGCTTTGTAATCTACATTATTACTTAATAGGTGGATCATTTTTTTCCGGGGAGCGTCCGCCAGTAAAAAAAGCCCGCTATGGTACTTTCTTTGTTGGGGGGGAATGGTCAGGCACGCGGTCATTCTTCTTTGAATCCAGCTTCCCGACCTCGCTGTCTACGGCCTCAGGCGAGGCCACAGACGGCGCCAGCGCTAACGCCAGCGAAAACGCCGGCGCAGACGCCGGGGCGCTCAAGCACCGAAGCCTTCGTTCTGACTGGCTTGCTGCTCTGGTGATTCAGCCCCTGAATGACCGGCCCATGGGTGATTCCAACAATCATTGCCATTGTGAGCGAATGGCTGTCACCTGCCACACTGCAGACTTAACCCAAAGACATCTCTCTCAGACCTTCGGGGGCCCGGCCCATGGGGTTCCTCACGATCAGCTTGCAGTGCCGAAGTCGAGCGGAAGGTTCGAGGGCAACTTCACGCTGGAAATCGCCCGGGGCCACCTGAACGAGCACCTGCGGAAATGGCCCCGTGCTGAGTTCAGGGACCCTCCAAGGTGCTTGGCCTGATGTGGCCTGAGGTTTGTCAACCCGAATCCCTTGTGGTTAGTTGCAAGTGACACCGGAAAACTTCCAGGTCCCCGGGCGTTTTTTTTTTTTGCATGGGCCCAGTTTCTTATGTTCTTTTTAGAGTTTCCGGATTCAAGGACGGGAAAGCTGGAGATACGCCCCGCGGCTATTGGTTTCATCGTAGAGGTTCAGCTGTTGCTTCAGAAGTGGCTTCGCAATCGCATCCAACATCTTTGCTGGTCGTTTCAGAGCATTGTCCACGTGATATCTCATCCTCGAAAGCGCTGGAGCCTGCCTGTTTCCAATGACGTGGATGAGAAGGCCCCCCCGCCAAATTCCCGTGACACAGCTCCACCCGAAAGGGTTGACGTGCGATCCCCCAAACCCTGGAAAATGGGTGCAATAGCTGTCCTAGGTCAGCTTTGTCGGAAAAGAGATGGACTCCGCTGGTTTCAGTTTGGTTCTTATGACCAGGGCCATCCATTTATCCTGAATGACACACACACACATGTTCCAAGCACCAAGGCTTACTGACCCACAGAGATGTGCCAACTGTAGCTTCAGGGCATGTGTGCTGATTTACGTGTCAAAAATAGGCAACCGCCCACGCCGTATTTGTTTCAGGGTGTGTATCCGAGCCGGGTATGAGAGTTATTTGGGGCCTTTGCTGGACATCAGAAATGCATGGATCTCATGTCCAGCAACTATTTTCGAGGTTTTCCAACCGTTAACATCATTAACCATATGAAGTACCGCCAAAATTACTTCTGTTCAGTTTAGTATTCGGCGCTTCATTGATATTGTGAAAATGGATGAACCCATGGCAAACGATGGAGCCACTGGAAAACGATGAACTCTCAAACTAAGTAGCGAAACGGCCGTCAGTATGTAATTTATAGATGTTGGTTAACCAAAAAGGAAGCTAACTCATTTCGTTTGCCCCAGCCACCTTACCACCTTCCGGGCCTGAGGCGCCAGCCTACAGAGATGCAGCTCCTTCAGCAGGGCCCCCCCCACCTTCCGCAGTTCCGGGCTACGCTCCTCTTCGAGGCGAATTGGGAGGGTGGCCTCGGAAAATGAAGCAATGTGAGACCAAACCGGAAAGAGGCCCCGGCAGAAATGGAATTTGGGGAATTCCGATGATAGTTCCCTGTGTACTTGTGGGGAGGACTTGACAAACGGAACTGCTTTCCCCGTCGCAGGGGGGGATTCCGCATGTTGGCCATCGCCTGGCAAGCTGCTCTGATGGATGTCTTTGAGCCGGTTCTCAGAATCATTGGGTGGGGCTGGGGAGGGGCCTTTGTGGCCTTTGTGGCCTTTGTGGCCTTTGTGGCCTTTGTGTTCAGAATTCCTTTGCCAGATGTAAATATTGTTTGATTGATGTAATTCCGATTTTTTGGTGCCAGGGAGGTAAAGGCATTCGTGACGGGAGAACTCATGAGACGCAACTTCCCCAGATCAAGAAAGCTATGGTAATCCTTAACGACGGGGCCTCCTCGCCCCCGTCTGGTCGGGCATTGGGGCCAGGTCAAAAACGAGCGCTTCTTCTTCTCGCCCCTTGGGCCGCATTGAGTGCAGCGTGGCCTTCTCCTGTAAGTTGTGTGCTGTAACTTTTGGGGGCGTCTTCTTTTGTTGGGTGCATATTTGGGGTTGATTTATTAGGGGCACACCTGGTGGGAAGCCGCGCGTTTTCCCGCGGAGGCACCACCTCTGGCGCATTTTGGGCCAAGGCACACGGCGACCAACAAGAAGCAGGTGCAGAACGAGTTGGCCCTCAAGGCCCCGCAAGCTTGGAGCTGAAACTTCTGGCTGGGGTTGTGGGCGTGTCCTCTTTGCCGGAACTTTAAAGGGAAAGGAGGTCTGTCAGTGTGACAAATACAGGGCACGGCAAAACCGAGCTAGGTTCTGGGTTGGGACCATATCCTCAACAATCCGCAGAGAAGTTTCTCAGCTCCTGGGAGCCTGAAGCAAGCCTTGGAATGCTAGGTGCGGAGGGGAAGCTTTCGTTACCCCTTCTGTCTGGAGCGTTCAAAAGATGCAAGGCCCACCTCCAAGCCTCTGGCGCTGATCTTGGGGCCTTTGGGTAGGGCCTTCGGGGCGCACCCTCTCTTGGTTTGTGGGCTTGCCCAACAAATCCCACGGTTTCAGTTCTGGTGGCAGCCGGGCCAAGGCCTCAACGCCTTGCTTCATCCCAAGGGCCCTGCAGTGGGGCCGCCGGGTCGCCCATCGCCAGGTCTGCCGAAAGCTCTACGCGCTGGGGCTGATGAGGGAGTACAAGCGCAATTCCACCAAGGGCACGCGGGAGCCCTGGGTCACTCCGGACTTCGGCTGTGACGATGCAAAGTTTCCTGAGTAAATGCCAAGGGTTGCCTTGACCTGTTTCGTTTTGGAGCGAATTCCTTCGATGTTGGAGGGCAACGCTGTTGATGCCCAAACTTGGTGACACACTCTGGGCAAAATTGCGATTACACTTGCTGTTCATGTTTGGCGCATTGATTGCCCAGGTTCTTCGACAACCTGAAGGCGTTTGCGTTTTGTGGCCGGCGCTTCTCATGGTGGTGAAAAGGTGGGCATGATGTGATATTCCTATTTGTCCACTACTCTGATTGTTTGAAAGAAGAGGGCATGTGGGTGTTTCCTTTTTTTGTGAGGCTCGGCATCCTGTTTTGAGTGGTCTTGGAAGGGAGTCGCCAAAAGGAAGCCAATTTTGGGAAGTTGAAGCCACTTCGGCTGACCGCTCAGGACAGCAAGTACTTCCAAGCCGGCACCTTTGGACTCGGTCTGCGGGGGGCCTACGTGATACGACTGGCAGTGCAACAGAAGGGCATGGTTGAAGGGAGCCATCTCGTTTTTGGATGGCAATGATGGTAAAGGGAGGCCTACTGGCAAGGGCAAGCCGCCTGGAAGATTATTCTCCGCTCCCCCAATTTTGGGAGACAATGGAGTGGCCAGCAAGCCTGAGACTTTTCGACAAAGGCGCTCTTTTGAGATCATCTCCCCACAGAGCCGCAGTTGTGGACATGCCGCTTGCTCGCTTTTGGGGACTCCCACAGCGCCGGCGCACGAGCCAGGCAGCCTGCCCTGAAAGTGGCTCGGAAGAATTCGAGGTGAACGTCCAGCGAAGGTATTTGGACGCCTTTGGACAGGGAAGTGTAGGAGGGGCTGCTTCACCAGGAAGCGGCCATGGGTGAAGCGGCCATGGCTGCATAGTGCCGATCCGAGGCGAAGCTGCGGGCATACTTGCAACAGTGTGGCTGTGAGGCCGATGCTTTCATTGCAGCATCCCGATTCGGTCGGGTGACGTATAAGTGTGCCTTGGTTTGGGAGCCCCCTTGGGTGGGTTGCTAAAAGGAAGCCAACCATTTTGAGGTGCATTCAACATTATTTTGAAACAAGCCTATGGAGCATCCAGAACTTCGAAACGGGGGGGGGATGCATTGTCCTTGCTTCACCCTTTGTGTCAATCATCCCGGTCTGTGTCAAGACGTTGTGGTCAAAGAGCAAAGCAAACTAGGAATGTCATGGCCATGATTTGCATGCTTTCTTATTGGGCGACGCTCTTGGCTCAACAGGCGACTTAGAACACGGGAGCTCCGCGCCAGGATGCGTTCTCAAAAACCCATGCACAGACAAGCAGGGCCATCTCGAAGCAAACATGAAATACGGAGCCAAAGTGTTCTTGGCGCTTTTGGAATTGCAGATGGCCCTTGCATGGAAGGACTGTGCGCGGAAGCATTTGGGCGGAGGGTTGGGGACTGCCCGAAAGATCCCAGATTTGGTTTGAGCCCGATGTTGGTTGACAGATTGGACCGTTCAGCGATCTGGAAAGCTTCCCTGCATGTCTTTGAGTACAGGAAAAGGAGGTGCCGGTTGTTTCAAGTCATCAGCTGGCTAAGTCGGCGATCCCTCTCTGGGAATGGGCCTGAAGGACATGGACAGCCCCCGTGCACTGCCGGTGTTCGCCGCTTTGTCTGGGGAGCGCCTTTGCACGCTGCGTGCCAGCAGGTCGGATGGTGCCATGGCCGAAGGGTAGCCAGGTAGCCACAACCAAAGAGTTCAGCCTCCAACCACCGTGGAGCCTGGCTGGGAGGTTCTAGAAGACCATTTTTCTCTAAATTGCCCCTCTCCATGTTGGTGGATGGGAGGTTGCCGAAGGTGCAACTCGTGTATAATATCGTGGGAGCCTTTGGCGTTTGAACCCTTGCTGATCTTAGACGGGGCAACTTCCCAACTTCAAAGGGGTCAAGGGGGTCGTGAGCAACCTCCAGGACCCCCAACAAATCTTGTTTGGGCCGTGGGTTTTGGGCCCCCTAAGGGTGTTGCCCACTGAGGCGCCGCCAAGCTGCAAGCGGAGCTGGAAACAGCCTTGGGCCTCCCTTTGCGCGAGCAGCGGCTGCTGGAGGGCTGCGAGCGCCATGACCTGCACCGCACTCGCAGACTCGATGTGGGGGCAGACAGGGCGATGGCCATGGGGCGAAGTCTCCCATCTATATCCCCCCTCCAGGCTAACATGGAAGCTTGCAGCACTGGTTCCATTTACAGGATCAGGGAATCCACACCTGAGGTGGGAGGAGCTCCCGGCCTCGCTGTCCCTGGTCCGCCTGGACCCTGCGCGCCTGGACGCGTTGGACCTGGTGCGGGCAGGCAGAAGACCTGCAGTCCACACAGCAGCCTTCACCCCAGCCTTCACCAAGGATTTCGGGCAGATGGGGATTTTGAGCCACCCTGCAAGCCCAGCCAATTTGGAAGGAAGTGAATGTTTGTGTTTGTGTAGAGCGAATCATCGTTGCCAGAAGGTTAAGCGCTCACACAGGGTGTGCCTCTTGTTGAGACCAACCTTTGTTGGGTTTGCTGCTGAGGCAAGCCAAAAGGGAAGCGGGGCGCCATTTCTGGGTTTTTTCTTTCTTGAGACAAGCTGGTAGGACTCGCGGATGTGAAGCTTGACATACCTTCTGCACGGACAGATCCCTCCGCCTGCAGGCCATTCCCTGCGCGAAGTGGACCCCGCATGGGCGCGAGACAGGGAGGTGGGCGTGGCGATATGCGAAATCTCTTTGACCCAATGAGGATGTGCACGAGCAACACCCTTGGAACTGGGAGGGCTACCCTTAAAAAGGGGTTGGTCCAAACGACCAGCATGATCCTTCAGATCAATCCGACTGTCGAATTTTCTTCCAAAAACACTGCTGGCTGCCAAGTTCCGAGCTACTCATCCGTCAAACTGTGGATGCTTCTTCGTCAGTGAAATGTTTGATTCCCAAGCTCTTTTTCTGTTTGCTACTCGTTTATATAGAGCTTCTCAGCATCCCCTCTTTTCTTCAATTGGTGGGGGGAGGGACTGCTGAATGGAAAGCCACCCCACGCCCTACCTTTGAGACATGGTCAGGTGGTCCTGGCCGCAGTGACCGCCAACGGCTTCGAGCTGCGCCATGCGCACCTGCGGGCAGATCGGGAGGCCGCTGGATCGCGCCGGGTTGGAGTTGTTTGGCTGGGGCATATGCCCCAGCGAGCCCCTTGGGGCCAGTGCCCTGTGTCCCTGGGAAGTGAACACTTGGAGGTTCTCGAAGCTGCTTTCAGGGATGGTTGCCCCTTGTTTCCACCATTCAGAGGGTCATTTTGAGAATAGGCCTTTGATGGGCCCAGCCGCCACGGCGCTTTTTTGCCCACCAAACGGTGAGGTGGTGCTAGCGGCTGTGAGAGAGAACGGCCTGGCCCTGCGCTACGCGGACGAATCGCTGCAGGCCAGGGTTTGCAAAATTTGTTGAAGCAACCACCCCCCTTTCCAAGGGAACCATCCTTCTCAGCTGTCCTTGACCCAGCGGAAGCAGGAAACAAAGCACAAACCATGCGCCACGCCAACCCCCACGAAAGATCCTAGAAGTGTTCTGATCGAAGGGTTTTCTAGAAGCCCTGTGGGCGGACCGCTTGTGCAAACGCGTTTGCACCACTTATTGAACCGGATCAAACCAGAGGGAATATATGAAACAATGCGACCTTATATATACATACATTTACTTACATTTGTATATATATATATATATATGTATACACACACACATATATATATATATATGTTTTGGCCAGATCTGCCGACCCCAGGAGGACGAGCTCGTAGCGCTGGAGGCAGTGCGGTCCAACGGCTCCGCGCTGCGCTTCGCGGGGGAGTGGCTCGGACCGACCAGTTGGGAGTGAGACGGGTGGAAAATGCGAAAGGTGAATCCACGAAATCGTCCCAAAGCCGGCCGGGGGGGGGGGGGGGAGTTTTTTTTTTGGGGGGGGGGATCGCAGAAGAGGCTGAGCAGCTGGCGACTATTTGTTGTCTGTGTTTAGTGGCATCTACGTGGGAGCCAAAACCCGTCCATGTGTGTCCCGGTTTCTTCTTGTTTTTCCCCTCACATGGTCAATTCACTACCTTTCCCACCCAGCAAGAACAGGGAGACTTACTAAGCTTCCCATATCCATTGCTGGGGCCGCATATCTTGACTGTGGCTCATGTAAGCCAAGCCAGTGTGGCAGCATGGTTTGCAAGGCTTGGAGTGCGAGGGAAACAAACCGAGCCGAGAAGCTCCAAGAAGGCCCGCTGGATGCAGATGTCTGGATGAGGGGGCCAGCCAGGTAGCTAAGGCCCCACTTTTGCTGTGCATCGAGTTTGAGATCCATGTTTGGGGGCGGGGGCGTCTTTTCATGAAGTCCGGCAAACAAGCACAGCAATGTTTGGGTAATTACCTGCGCTGGCTCGGAGTGTCAAGTAAGTTGGCGAGGCCTGCTCTAGATGGTCAGTTCTAGATTGTCATGCGCCTCTTATGCCTAAGAGTGCCAGTGCATATTCAGTATTCATACGCGTCGTCCGCCTTGTTGGATAGGGCATGTTTATGTACCCAAGGGATCTGAAAGGGGTGTTTCAAGCACCTCCCCCGCAAAACAACGCAGTTCGCTTTTGGGGAGGCGGTTTGCTCAGGAAAGCACGGAGCTGCCGCGAGGTGGTGTTGGCGGCCGTGAGCAACTTGGCCTTGGGGGGGTTGGTTGAATCTGAGACATTTTCTGGCCGGCTGGTAAAGAGAAGTGCGGGAAACCCAGTTGTTGAGCCTTTTTTTCTTCTCCTTGGACGTTTAGCATTCTTCTGGACACAGGAGGTACGTTTCTTTTCTGGGGAGACTGACTTGGGAAGGGGTTGCTTTCCTCTTGAGCGACGTGTAGTCGCTCACAAATCTGGTCGAGGATGCTTCCTTTGAGTTGTATTTTGCCGTTCGCACTCAAGCTGAGGATGTGAGTTGGGCAGGGTTAGCAGGGGGCCACATATTGTTACATATTGGGTTATAAACCCAGCAACCCCCAGTAAGCAGGCTAGGAAACAACCAACCATAGGATGCCAAGTATAAGTACGGACCCAGCAGCTGAACTGGGATTCCTACCGACTCAACCCCCTTGCAGCCGCAAGGGGCTGATGGAACGGATAAATTGGGGGGGGGGGGGGGGGTTGGGTCACGGACTGAGAGGCACCTGCGGCACAGCGCTGCCCTTCGCCTCGGCTTCTCTGCGTGCAGACCGGGAGGTGGTGGAGGCACGGGCTGCGAAATTTCGCAGCGCGAGCGCTGCGCAGAAAAGCCGAGGGGGAGGTTCCAGCCTCCTGGGTTCACTTGAGTCACTTGAAATGGAAGGAAATGGGGGCCACGCAAGGGCTGGACAGTCGCCAAGGCCCAGGAAAACTGACAGGTTGGTTGAGTTGGTTTAAGCCACCCCTGGCCACACTAAACAAAAAGGCAGCTAGCTCTGCAGAGTGCATTCCGCGGCCCCCTTGAAAGGAAATCCAAACATAGTTTGTTCAGACCATAGTGGTTGTTTAAACAAAAGCGGCTTGGACATTTTTACCACAGTTGTTTTCTCACTAGGTGTTTCAAGCTTGGCTTAAACAAATCGAAGGTTGTGTTGCCGTTTGACAAGCCAAAAGGGGGTTGGCTATTAAAACCGCAGGGAAGGCCGGGAGGGTGGGTGGGGATTGGCCGAAACGCCGAAGGCCGCGGTGGCGGAGTGCGGCTTGGCGCTGCGGAGTGCGGCGCCTGAGCTGCAGGATGACCGGTCCATCGTGCTCACGGCGGTGCGCCAGGAGCTTTCGACCGTCTTTGGGGGGGGGGGGGGGTCAGCCGAAGGGCGGGGGGTTCCTGGTCTGCGGTGGGAATCTCGTTCGGGCGGCTGAAGCTTTTGGTTGGCACTTTCGGGGTGGAAAGGGTCCGATGTTTGTTCGCGGTAGGGTGTCCAAGTTGAGCTGGGTTGAAATGGTTTTAACAAAGTTATAATTATTTGGTGGATTGAAATAGTTTCGGGCCCATCCTTAGATTTCCAGGCTGGTTTGGAATGGTGCAAGCACCATTGCAGTTGCCAGGTTTGATTGAGTTCTCTATGGGTGGGTGATATTATTTCAAGGGCGTTTGGCCGATCTTGAGGCAGGTCGATGTTTAAACGGGGCTTAAGGACAAATACAGCTGAACATGTAACAACGCACATGTTTTTAACTTTCACAAAAGGAACCAAAAGGGGACGTGTGTTTTTCATCGTATATTTTCCAACCCCCACCCAGCCCTTCAGGACGGTCTGGCCCTGAATTTTGCATCCGGCGCTTTGCGTGCAGACCGCGACGTCGTGCGCGCCGCGGTGCGGGACACAGAAGCCGCCCTCGGCTTCGCGTCAGACACGTTGCGCGTGGATCCGGAATTCGCGGCGGCGGCTGCGTGGGCCGCGGCCGCGCGAGAAGAGTCGGAAAGCTCCTGGGATGCGTGATGTTGACCCAGTGGATTGATTTGACTTAAAGGGTTCATCCTTGGCCCGCTACGGAAGCGTTACTGCCAGCAGGCCCCAGAAGCGGGTTCAGGATGGCGTCCCTCTTAAGAAGGGATCCTTCGCGAAGGGGAACAGCCCAGTAACAGCCCTCCATTATTTTGGCCAGGATGGTCAATGTCACGCTCCGGAGCGGCACCAGTGCTCAACAAACCACCACAATTCTCAGATTTGGCGGCTCAAAACAACCAGCCCGTTTTCAGAACGCCCGATACGAAAAGCCAGCCATGCGCGCTGTTTCAACATCTTGTTGGGCGATTCAGGTTTGAGTCACCAGTCTTGGCTGCTACGACCAGGAATCGCCCTCCAGCGAATGCTGTGCGTGCACCCTTGCTTTCCTATAAAGCTTATTGGCAACCAAGACTGTCACTGGCAGATCAAGGTGCCCAGCACAAAATACAAATCATGCAGTAATTAGTTGTGAGCAGTGTTACAGTCGCAAGTTGGCTTCCCTTAAAGCGGGCTCGGAACGCTCAAGATTTGTTCAGGTAGTGGAGCCTTTAGGCTTCCTCGCATGGGACTGCTGGAGGGCTTGTAGTGCATGGTCCGTTGACCCATGAGCTCCGTTGCCGGATGCCAACTCTCAGATTCTGTTTGGTTGTGACGTTTCTAGGTTAGTATTTGTGATTCATGAAGCCTTGCCAGGTCCATGTTTGGCACGTGTTTTGTGGCTTGGCATTGCGGCAACGCCACGAATGCAGTTTCCCGCGGCGCAACGGCACGGGCTGGGCCAGTCGCCTTTTCCGCCTGGCGAGCCGGCACGTTCCATGCGCGTCATCAAAAGAGGAGTCGAGATTCAGATGCTCGGCGGCTTGTGCAGCAACAGAACTGGAGCCCTGTGTTTGGGATGGGCCTGGGAGTGACATGGCACAAACATTGAGGCCCCTGCACAGCGAGGATTTCCGCTGTGAGAATTGCAGCCACTTCCATGATCCTTACTTGAAGGTCTTCCCCCCAAAAGCGAGAACCTCCCCATTTCAAGGGGGAGGTTCCTCGCTCGGAATCAAAAGTAGGAGCCGACAAATCCTCCCCACACCCTGGTCTTTGCCAATCTTTAGCAGTGACAGTGAGCTGACCGGAAGACAAGATCACCCCCATGAAGGTCCCACTAGTGATTTTGAATCGCCATGATTTAGTCAGTGCATCAGTTGCTTAGCGATTCCATATGCCTCTTGCAACTACATAGCGCCCGACGCTTCTTTTGGGGGACGCCCCTTTTTGGCTCAACCCATGCTGCTTGGCAGGTTTGTTCGCCGTGCCAGGTGCACACTGGGTCCCTCCCACCCGGCAGCATCCTTTGGGAGGGCGCGGGCGCTCCGGACCTCCCCACAGAGCCGGAGATAGCGGCGCTGCCGTGGTCGCCACCCAGCGAAGGCGACGCGGCGGTTGGCGGCGGGCACGGGTATGGGCCACGAGCCTGCAAACACACCTCTAGTATACGTAGTATAGTCAAGTCTTCCCAAAGCGTATGAGTGCGTGTGTGTGTGTGTGTGTGCGTGTGTGCGTGTGTGTGTGTGTGTGTGTGTGTGTGTGTGTGTGTGTGTGTGTGTGTGTGTGTGTGTGTGCGTGTGTGGCCCCTGCCCGTGCCCGTGCCCGTGCCCGTGCGCGTGCGCGTGCGCGTGCGCGTGCGGATGCGGATGCGGGTGCGGGTGCGGGTGCGGGTGCGGGTGCGGGTGCGGGTGCGGGTGCGTGTGCGTGTGCGTGCGCGTGCGCATGCGCACCGTGCGGTTCGTGTGCGTGTGTGTGTGTGTGGGTGCGTGGGTGTGTGTGGTGTGGTGGTGTGTGTGTGTGTGTGTGTGTGTGTGTGTGTGTGTGTGTGTGTGTGTGTGTGTGTGTGTGTGTGGGGGGGTGGGGGTGGGGGTGGGGGTGGAGGTGGGGGTGGGGGTGGGGGTGGGGGTGGTTGTGTGTATGTGTGTGTGGGTGTGGGTGTGGGTGTGCGTGCGCGTGTGCGTGTGCGTGTGCGTGTGCGTTTGCGTGTGCGTGTGCGTGTGCGTGTTTTGGGTTGTGGTTGTGGTTGTGGTTGTGGTGGTGGCGGTGGTGGTGGTGGTGGTGGCGGTGGCGGCGGTGTATTTGAGGGATCGTCTCGACGGGGTGATGGACTGTGGTTTCCAGTCACATTAGGGACCTTAAAGCGCGTCCTTTTTGTTTGGGCAAATCACGTCATCCCTACTGTGGGTTTGGGGTAAAGGTTCCTTTCTACCTACGTCACTACTGATCAGCACAGCCAACCGACCTCCGTAGTTTCAAGAGGACAGTTAGATTGGCAACCCTACTGATGGAGACTTGATGTTTGGATAGGTTCTTCCAAGAAAATTGAAGTGTTAGCAGTGCAGGTACCCCTGCTCCCGAACACGGGCAGGTCTGTGTTTGTGTGTGTCCATATATATATATATATACACCACACGCGTGCACCCTCGACCTTCGGCTGGTCACTCGGCGAGGGCCCGACCCCTGGCCAGAGCCAAAGAGTGAGCTGGAGCCGGACACGTTGGCGGCCGCCGTGGCGGCCGAGGCAGGCTGACGCTTCACGCAGATCTATTGGCGTGAGGGTTAATGAGGATTGTCAGATACTTGGCTGATTTGCTGCTGGGGTGCAGGAACTCGTGGCTCATGATGACTTAGTGTTGAATGCCTGGGTTTGTGCAATGTCCCATTGCTTCAGGCCAGCGCGTCCCTTCCCATTGCCAGCAAGTACCAGGCCGGCGGTATTCAGTCTGTGTTTGTTTGCAACGTGGGCAGACGTGGCGTATGTCCAAACCGCAAAAGGGTACCGTCAACAACTCGCTTGCTTGTTCTTAATAAGATCATTTCAGAATGACCCTTCACCAACCACGAGCGGGTTGTGAGGGATTGTTTGTAGCAAAAGCGCCAGGAGATCATCGAGGCAGTGGCGAACCATCAGGTGGGGGTCGGTCTCCGAGAGCTTTGGACAGGCTTCAAACCCGTGGATTTTCAGGTTGGGGGTTACCAAAGTGGTCCCCCATCCCCAACAGTGCAAGCTGCAGACTTCCCCACATGTCCATGACATGTTCTCGCACTGGGCCCAAAGTGGTTGCAGGATTCTTGGGCCTCCCATTTTTCAGTAACTTGCCGTGGAAATCGCAGGTGTGCATCATCCAGGGCTCCACGGGTTCAGGGAAGACCACCCAAGTGCCGCAGTACATCCTGGACGCTGAGGCGGACGTTGGAACCTGGTCGGAGATGGGAAGGTGTCAAGTTCCTTGGAAAACCCTGGAATTCCAATCACTTGCCTAGTCCCACATGAGCTGGAAGGTGTTTGGCCACACAAGGCAAACTATTTCCAATGAAACTGGAAGTGTCAGTTTCCACCTTGACCTTGAAAGGACCCTGCTGGAGTCAGTTTTAGGTCCACAGTCCACGGAACGAATCACCTACACTTGGCTGGTACCCCCAAGAACTAAAATCTGGTTACACACTGAATTTGGGCTGTGATATTTCGCAGGGGGCACCTACCCAGAGGTTTGATGCTGGGACCTTGGACCATGTCCAGGGCTGGCCTTTCTCATGAGTGGTGTCTTGCTCAAAATGTTTTTTCTTTTATAGACCGGGTCACACTAAGCGATGAAGCTGGCAGGTTGGTCTGGCTGAAGGAAGCGTGTTTCAGAACAAAATTGGCCCACCCTTGTATGCCACTTTTGTAAGGGACTGGCACCAGGCCTGTAGGCCTGTGGATGAGACTTGGGCGACTGAGACAGGACGACGGAGGGCCCAAGACGATTGTTGTCACGCAGCCCCGCCGGCTGGCAGCAATCACAGTGGCCAGGCCGCATGTACACAAGTTGCACAGCCGTTTTCTGTGTGGGCCCTTTGCTCGGTTGTTCTGCGGGGCTCCGTGAGGAATACTTCGCAACCTGAATTCCCCGGGGCACGAATAGATTGCAAACCTGCGCTGTCCAAGCATTCCTGTTGTCTGGCGCTGGGCAGCAAATGAGAGCAATCCCGCACTGGACTGTGCCCAAGTCTAGTGAGCATGGGGATTTTCACACGCGATTTGCAAAAGGAACTCCTGAACGTGGGGACCCTCGCAGTTTTGTTCAGGGCTGTTTCTTCCACTTGTGCTTTGCCAGGCTGCAAGCTGCCAAAGGAGTTTTTTGTTGAACATGGGGCATCTTTTCCAAAACCATTTAACTCCTTTTCAAAGGGAAGTTCATCGGCCAAGTTGAGAACCAGGAGCCCACTAGAGGCAGGCCAGCATGAACTTGGTGACAATAAAGCTTTTGGTTGATTCCCGAAACCTCGAACAGGCTTTCAAATCATTACATGAATCAACACATTCATAAGCTAATCATAAATCAACCCTTATCAAATCTTGATAGATGGTTGATGACACAATGAAAAACAAGCCATCAATTCAAGTAAGCAAGTTTCCGATGGCTCGCAAGAGAGAGAGAGAGTGAGAGAACTCAACAGCATGTGTATCCATATGTATTTGTAGACATTTATATATATATATATATCTATATCTATATATGTACACACCTGTATCTAAACCTATTTGTCTGTATAATAAATAAATATGTAGATAAATACATAAATAAATAACTAAATACATAAATAAATCAATAAATCAATATATATATATATATACAGACAGCGGCCGAGGTAGCCCGGCGTGTGGCGCAAGAGCGAGGGGAGGCCCTCGGAGGCTCTGTGGGCTACGCTGTGCGCTTTGACTCGGCCGGGGCTGCCCGGAGGTGGTCGGGTCGTCGGGTCGTCACCTGGTGGGGTGGGTGCGTGGGTTGAGTTTTCTCCCAGAACAGGATGCCCTCGTTCCAACTAGCCAACTAAAGCGGACCCGGCATGCCAGTCTCTTCTGGACGGGGACCCTCTGGTCCATGTTTGGGTCGAGAAAGCGAAGGAGACGGGTTGAAAGGCCCGGTTTGAGGTGTGGCCGCAGCGCCCGGGTGGCATTTGCTACATGACGCCGGGCACCTCAGCCCAGACGAGCGCAGGACCCACGCTGTGCGAATCCAGGGCTTTTGGTTCGAAGAGCCAGCCACAGAATTGGCTCGGTTCCCCTTGGGGGCGAGGCCGAATTGGCCGAAACCCAGAGCGAGCTTACTGAGCTTACTGGTTCTAGTGATTCTAGTTGCTGGGACTTACGGGCAGGTCACCCCGAGGATTCTTGCAGTTGGTTTGATTGCTTGAGGTCTGGGTTGCTGCTGAAACGGCTGCATCAGAGGGGCCTGTGTGGCATCTCTCATGTCATAGTGGACGAGGCCGGCAGATGCAGCCAGTCAGACGCGGGGTTTGCTTCGGAATGAGGGATGTCCAAAATGGCAAACCTGGCGGGGGTTGCTTTTGGTTTCCCGTTTGAACCAGCCAAAATGATTGAATCAACCAACATGGGGCACTGGAAGAAGACAGACCTACGTGCAGGTGCACGAGCGGGACCTGGACAATGCCCTTGCCTCAGCCCTTCGATTTGATGAAACAAGCGACCGCGCAACAATCAGCGTGAAGCACATGTGCCAGGGACCATGTTCGTACAGGTGTTTCCATCGAAGTAACGAGACTCTGATCCAAAAGGGGGTAATTTTCCAAAGGAAATGCAGTGACGGCGCCTGAGTATCTTGGCAAACTCTTCGGTGGACATCCGTCCACCAGCCACTTTTGGGGCATTCCGACTCAAAGTGCATGCTTGGAGGGGTTTGGGTTCTCATCTTCGGAGGATGTGCTGCTGGGCCTGCTGCGGTCCGCGCTTTCCGTGCATCCGGGGCTGAAGGCAGGGCGTATCGGACACGTGGGCCTGCTTCGGGCATGCGATTTTGGACAGCCATGGTAACCATTCCAAACCATGCGCGGGGAAGTTTTGTTTGAACATTGCGCGGAACCCTGCATGGCGCTTCGTGATTGGCCCATTCGCGGGTTCAATGGATTCACTTCTATCAAATTTGGCAGTCCGGTGGCTCAGCTCAGTAACTCAGCTTCGCTGCAGGTGGTCTTGATGTCTGCCGGAGCCTGGGCATTTGTCAGCTTTCTGGATTCTCTAGGGTCTGTGGCAAATGTGGGGAACGGAACGGAGCTTTGTGTTTTTCAAGTGCCACCCCGTTTTGTTCATCGTGTGGCTCACAAAACAACCTGGGTGTTTTGCAGGTTTCTAAGACCAGTGCTTGAACTGGGATTGAGGCCTGCATTCTGCCATGTGGCAACCTCACTTTTAATGGCCTCATGCACGCAACCATTTGCCGAACAATTAGACCCTAATTTGTCGTGAGCTCACATGCAAAGGGCCTTGCGTGCTTTCGGCGTTCTTATGCTTTTTGCTACCAAACTGTAAACATGTGTTAGCATAGCCAACAGGCACAGCGAGCAGCTAGAGGCTGACGGCTAGGTCAGAGGCTGACGGCTAGTGGTGGTGTTGCTAGCTCCTTGTTGCAAACTATACATGCTCCACTTCCAAGAGACAATAGGGGGACTGGCTGCAATTTGCTTGGACCTTCCACCTTGGCCTTTGTTTGGCGACTATGTGCGTTTTCCACAAACCACCTCCGGTTCATGTTTCCAGCGATTGGAACGAGGCCACCATCGACGCCAGTAAGTTCCAGGAGTACTTGCAGGGCCTGGCGCATGACTACACGCAGCAGATACCGCCCGTGCCAGTGGTGTCGGTGCATGGCCACAACTACGATGCCGGAAACCAAGAGATGTCCGTGTGTGTGTGTGTGTCTTGTCTTAGGGGGGGGCATCCAAGCCCGTCTTGGTGATTTTGGAGGGAAACCAACAGCAAAACAACCAATGTAGGGAACCCTAATTAATGGACGACTTTTTTGCGGTTGAAATCTGCCTGCCAGAGAAGGGCTTGGGGAGAGGGCTGGGCACCTGCTCCCAATGCATGTGGCCACCACGCCAGTTGGGCAAGTGCTGACGGATGTCCGCATTCAGGTCAAAGTGCTGTTCTTGGAAGACATCATCGAGAAGATGAGGCAGGCTGAAGACCGCATGCTGGGTTGTGGTCATTTTGTCTTTCCCATAGTGCTGAATGCTCGGCCTTGTGGCTTTGAGGTGGGTGGCACCTCCGAAGTTGGGCCCTCAGCTGGCATCAAGTAAGCTTTGCCTGGCCGCCCCGCTGAGGAAGAAGGAGAAGGAGCCTGAGTCCTGAGCCCATGGGCCTGTCAAGCGAAGTTCTTCCGCTGTTTCGGTTCCATTTTGGGGCATCAACTGTTTGTCCTCTGCCAGTCGTTTGCCCGTCACATGAAATCAGTCCATGCCTCAGATGTCGTGCGAGGGATGTCGCTTTGTCGCAAGTTTTGTGCCACCCCCTCCCCTGGTGTCCTTTCGGTTTCCCTACGAGAACTGACATGACTGCGCGGTCGCGATCTGGCACCCAACCAGGTCCCATGACAAACTGGGCGCCCAACCTCAGGAGTCGGAGGGCTCGATGAACGCCTGCGACCAGAGGAAGTACTCCGCCTCCACCGTCCAGGCGCTTCAGGCGTTGCCGGAGCAGCAGATCCCCTTGGAGCTCACCAGGGACCCATCCGGGGGTGTGTTGGGGTGTGTTGGGGAGGGGATTTGACCGCAGCCCAGTTGTTCAGTGGATTCCAACCCTTAAACACTGGTTTGGTTTTGGGTTCCCCGCGAAAACGGTACAAAAAAGGCTCGTTCTGCCCAGGGCAACTGGGGTTGGGCTGAAGATCTCCACTGTCTCAGTGCCAGGACTTACTGGCAGCTTTGGTGTCGGAGGGGACGGTGTCACCTGAGACTGGCTCGGCCTCTCCCTCAGCCGTGGCGCTGTTCCGGCATCGGAGTTTTTCGGACCTTGCGACACCCGTTGGCCACTTTAGTAGGGGTCCTGCTAATTGGCTGGTGGCGGTTGTAGATAGCCCATGGCTTTGTAATGCCCATCTTGAATCTTTGTGACCATGTCGGCAACACCCAAGGTCAACCGATAGTGCAGGGAAAAACCGCTTTTGGGCGCTGGCGAGGTGAGCCATTGCTTGAAATCCCTTGACCATTTTGGGAAGGCATACTGCTGCCGGCAAACAAAGTGTTTGGAACAGATCCACACATCTTTCATTTTCCGTTCCCGGATCAACCATTTGAGCATCCGCCTACGCAACAAGTCCAACACTTCAATCGGCTGCGGACACGCGTAACACCCCCAAGTATGTTCGCACCACCTCTTCTGAAAAGGGAAGCTACCAAGCACTTTGCCGAGGTCCTGGTCTTCCTCCCCACATGGTCCAAAATGAGTGTGCTGAAGAAGCTCCTAGAGGCTTGTGGGCCGCCTCTTCCCTCGAAAAGCACAGGGATGAGGAATGGGGAAAGGCCATGGGCCATAGGTGCCCTTTGAGGTCGGCTTGGTTGCAAACAGACAGTTCGCCGTGGACCTTCTGCTTGGCATGGATAAACCGACCGCTTTCTTGGTCGGGTCTCTGAGTTCAGGTTTGTGAATGTCCAGGAGGCTTTTGGAAGACTACCATCATCTTAAAAAGGCCCTTTTGCATGACTGTTGGAAAGAGGGCAACTCCCGCCAAACGTGCGGGTGTGTCCTTTTTCTGGCGATCTGGTGGCTTCTTTTAGGTTGCCTTAACCGAAGCCCATCCCTCGCCATTCGTCAGGCGGAGCAGGCCTTGAGCAGCTGCAAGATCATCATGTTGCACTCCCAGGTGCCATTTGGAACACGTGGGCCCATTCCCCCGACTCGACTCGAAAACCCTGTTGGCCATTTCGGTGGCTAGCTTTACGGCTAGTGTGTCCTTGACCACTCTAGTAGAACCAAAGGTCGGTGCTTTTTTGCACTGCTCACTTGGACTCGGTTGGGAAATGGTCACGGGCCCTTGGGTGATGATGATGGGACAACCATTGTACAGATTCCGAGCAAGGCAGCCATTGTTAAGCTTCCCACATCCTTATGGAGGTTTGGCTACGGCACGTGCGCGTATGACCTGCGTGCTAAACACCGTGTCCGTGTTTGTCATATGTTTGATGTATTTGCTTCTTGGTTCTGCACCGTTTTATTCAAAGAACTACTTTGTTTGCTCATCAAGGGCTGGGACGCACATGCGGAGCAGGCAAGTGCAAAGGGTCTCCCCTTGAAAGTGAGCTAAACTTGTTGGAGAAGCTGAAGCTGGAGTGGCTTCCAAGCTTGTGGTTCCACACTGCACGACCATTTCCAAAGAGGCGCCCATGAGGGCAGCACACTTCCTTTCCCAGCGATCCTTGTTTCGAGTACCTCCTTTGTTGGTCGATCTGAGTTTCGTCCTTTGGGGTGATGTGAGGGCACAAGCAGACAACTGTTGTTTCACCTCACATCGCCTTGGCCCATTTTGATTGACTTTCCCTTTGGGCCGTTGGGTGAGGATGAAGGTTGCACAAAACTTCCAGGAAAACCAACTGGGTGACTTCAAGGAGCACCAGCTCGTCCCGGGTTTGGGGCAGTTTCCTGCAGGTGCCCAAAGAGGCGCAGATGGAGGCCTTCCAGCCAGCCCCCAGGGGCATCGCCAAGGCGCCCAAGCGATATCCATTTTCCGATCGGAAGGTGTATAAAGCGCCCCAACCCCCCGCCCCTCCCCAAAAGGGCCATGCTAGGTGCTCCTAAGTGCTCCTACCACCTGGCTTCATGGGGGTATAGTGTGGATCCATATATGTTTTTGCTTATTGATGCATATATATGTATATATAAGGCTTTCAGCCATGTCGCTGCTCATGGGTGAGGCGGGGGGGGGTGCTTGTAAACAAGGAGTTGGCTTGCCTAAACCCCGGGTCCCCGTGCCCTTTTGCCTGAGGTGATTCTGGCGACCAACATTGCCGAGTCTTCCCTCACGATCGACGACGTCACTTGTGCCAGTGTGCTCAGCGGGGGTGGGCCCTTGTAATGCGTGCCCAAGGCTTGCATATGCTCTTCATGCCACAGACCCTGGTGTCTGGATACTGCGTTGCACCACCCGCCCGAGATGATGAACTTCCAAGCCAGAAGCCGGTGTCAGCGGTTTAGGGGCCGGGCCACGGCATGGCTTGGTGGGGGCTTTGGTAGGGAAGACCCAAAAATGGTGGGCGAATATTAACCCTGACGGGGCCCAGCCTGAAATTCATAGCATTTGCGCGGGCGACTGAGGTGATCGACTCCTGCCGGGCGCGGGTCCGAGACTGGGCTTCGGGCTGGGAACGTCGGCGTGTCACGGCGTGTCTTGTTTGGTTTGCTATGTTTGCCGGGAAAAAGCTTCTCGGACTCATTGGATGTTAGCGGCCACAGCTCCATACCCGAGCTGGGCAGGTGAAGCTGAATTTCTTCTCGGAGACTACGCGCTTATCGTGCCCCGTTGTTGTCAGGTGTGTGATATGCTTGCTGCTTGATCCACAGAGCGTTTTCGGCCTTTCTGAAATGCGCGCTTCGACATCAAAGAACCTCCTGGGAACACCTGGTAAGAGAATGCTTCTTGTGGGGGCTGGGGGGGTGGGGCCTTCCATTTCCGAAGCGGGAGCGCAATGCGAGGTACAACGACATAGTCTTCACTGGCCGCCACAATTTGGAGCAGAGGAAGGCAGGTTTGGGAGCCGACGTTTTGGAAAGCCCAGGATCCTTTGACCTTGTAGAACCAGGCTTGCCCCAAAGTAGGCGGCAAAGGCGGCCCTGGTCTAAAGCGTTGGCGAGCCGCAAAAGGCTTCCAACAGGTCTCAAATGCAGACAACTAGTGCCAATATTAGGTTATTTAAACATTCTCACGGGATTTTCTTAAAGGTTCATGGTTTCCGCGGGTGTATAGCTCAACTCTTTCATGACCCATCAAGCCGCCGGCGCGCTTTTCTCGCAGGGCCGCGCGGGGCGCACCCGGCCGGGCCTGTGCTTCAGACTCTGCACGCGGCAGCGCTTTGAGGAGGGCCTGGAGGCGGGGGGACGCCGAGCTCGTTGTGGAGAGTGGCCGTGCTTTTTTGGGTTCGCGCCATGGCACTGGACCATATGCATGTGAACGACCTGCTTTCGATTTGCCTTTGACGGGAAGGGGCGGGGCGAAGGTGGGGTTTGGTTTTTGAAGCATTGAAAGGTGTCCGCTTCGACTTCGAGTTCTTGATGTTGGCGTGTCTCATTGATGTCCCTATAGTGTTAACATCGCTTGGTGTTAGGAGACCCTGAGCCCTGTCAGACATTGTAATGATGTGGGGAGCTGTTCGCTTGAGCTGGTTGCTTTGTTCTCCAACATCTGCGAAGCGCCAGCGTGGTGTTGTGTAAAATTGAATCTCACCAATCCCCGTGCGAGGACGAGGTTCCGCCAGAGCTGACCCGCATGCCCCTGGCAGCTGGGCTGGAGCGGTCCACAGGTCCATGTTAGCTTTCACCCAGAAGGCCTTGAAGGATCAACTAGTGCCATGTCATCGCGAAGCAGAAGATATTCCGGTATACGCCAGGCTGCGGTTTTGGTTGGACGCCTTTACTATTTACCAAGCAGTTTTACACCTAACACCCGACCCACAATCACCCTCTAGATAGTTTAAGCGGGTTTTCCGCCAACGGGCGCAGTTGTAGCTTGCCCCCCCCTTTGTGCACATCTACGCTTGGATGGTTGAGCGCTTTTGGATGGTACTGGTGGAGAGTGAACCATACCTTCCTGTTCCCGTCCCCTTTGACGGGGACCCGAGACACGCGGCCCCATCTCTTGCGCCAACATCACATTCCCTTGAACAAATCAAAGACCAGTAGAGCCTGGCTGCTACGAGTGAAAACCGCGCATGCCCTCCCATGCCAGATGTTCATAAGCGGCCATGGTTCAAAACCAATTTTGGGGTTTCGGTGCACCACCCATTTTAGAACCTATAGTGGTTGGATTAAATCGGAAGTTCACTGGGGGCCAACTGGAATTTTGGGTTTTGACCCATGGCAGTATATATGTTGTCGTTATGGGACCCCCAAAGAGGGTGGCTTTCCTCTACAACCACCAAAACAGGGGTACCCTCACCAAGAGACGCACCCACATAAATTTGTATGGCAACGGACGGCTACGCGGTTACGTTGCTGGCATCCGCGAGGTGGGCGCGGCGCTCTTGGTGAAGAGTTTGGAGCTGGGGGACATCGCCACGGTGCTGTCCCAGTGCCCGGACCCCCCGCCCGAGCCGGCGGCCGGGGGGCCCAGGCCAAACCGGGGACCGGTGGAGAGTCAAAAGGGGGGGTGGGGGGGGTGGGGGGGTGGGGGGGTGGGGGGGGTGGGGGCAATTTTTTTCTCAAGTTTTGAGAGCTGGCTTGTTTTTTGAGGATTCCTTGGCTGTTCTGGGAAGGATGAGAGTACGCATTTGGCTGGTGTTTGAAAGCTTGGTTGGCTTCTCGCATGGCTTCAGCACCCTGGTACGACTTTTTCTTGCAGACTGCCCCTCTAGGTGGCGCATGCTATTGCCGAGCTGCAGCTGGTAAGGCTGGGGATTTGCGATGGTGGGGGGCAGTCCCTATGGCAAGGCCCCCTTCCATGGGTTTTGGGTGGGCTCCTGGAAGCGCCTGGAAGGCTTACAACTCAGATCCAGATGTTCAAGACGACTTGGCCTGGAGTTTTGCTTGAGGTTGTCAGTGGTTGATGTCCTGCTAGTTCCCTGGCGCTCCAGCCTGAGCAAGGGTTGCTGCGACTCGGTCCCTTTTGAGAAAAGCATGATGATCCTGCAGCCCAAAGGACTTCATGTTGTTTTTGCTGGTGTTTTTGTCGCATTCACCTTGTTTCCTTGCCCCTGATGGAAGAGGCAGAGTGACAAAGTCATGGAGATGGGAGCCAGCCACGTTGGCATCACAGAAGTAATTATTAACCAGGCTCCCGCCTGCTGCCGCCGACCCTCGGCGCATTAAGGTAAGGGAAAAGTCACAAGGACCGGTCCTGAAACACGTCCGCAAACCCAGGGACCACTTATAAGATTTTCTACGACCATCAGAAATATGGCAGCTAGTCCGTTAATTGCCGCTTGGGCCGGCTTGCGCCCAAGTCACTTCTAGTTGGCCCGAGCAGTCGCCTGTCCCGGGTCGCCCTGAAACTGGCCCTCCCGAAACTGCCCCGGCGACAGTGCCCCTAGTGGCTCGCGCCCAAGTCACGTTGAGCTGGTCCTAGAAACAAGGCCGCCGGTGCCCCTCAACCGGTCGCAGGGAGGGACTGGGACTTGGGACCCTGTCCGGTCCTGAAACACGGGTGCCAGTCCGGAAACAGCGACACTGAAAAAACAGGTGTCTGGAGCTGTTTGAGGTGGCACCGGGTTTCTGCAGCGGTTTGAAGTGGGATCCGATACCAGCAGCTGGGACCGGACCAGTCCTGAAAGCGGTCCTGGCCGGGACCAGTCCCAGGACCAGTCCCACGGTTCTGGGACCGGTTCCAGGACCGGTCCTGGGACCCAGGACTGGTCCTGGGACCAAACCTGGGTTTCTGGGATCAGTCTCAGGACCGGTCTGGGGATGGGGGGGACGGGACCGGTCCCGGACCGGTTTTGGCTGCCTGCAAGTAATCAGGACCAGTCCCAGGACCGGTCCCAGGACTGGTCCCAGGACTGGTCCCAGGACCGGTCCTGGGAATCCACTTTTTGTACTTTCGGGCGTGTTTTTCAGGGACCATCATTGATTCCAATCACTTCCAGTTGCATCCCACGCCGGTCCTCTGCAGGAGGCTGGAACGGGAGGCAGAGGGTCGGCGGATTTTCTGCAACCATGTCGTGCGGCAGAGAGAGAGAGAGAGAGAGAGAGAGAGAGAGAGAGAGAGAGAGAGGAGAGAGATGTCAAATATCATGTTGCACTACTTGTCACTTGTGCATGCATGATGTACACTACCCGACTGCAGGCCTTGAGCCTACCAGGAAAAGAGTGCATGCTGGCTGACTACATTTGTGTTTGTGATAACTGAACAACACTTGCGCTAGAAGTAAAGTATCCACGTATTTTAACGTGGTAGCGGAGCTGAGATCCTAAACATAGGGGAGCTCCAGTAGCAGCAGCAAGTACTACAACTGCACAGGCAACCAACATGCCCAACTACTACGACATGTCAGGAGAACCAGCAGCAGCATCAGCACAACCAACTACAGGAGCAGACAACGGGCCCACAGCAGAAGAGACAATAGGAGCCGCAACTACGGGAACAACACAGGAGCAGGAAGACGTCCAAAGGCTACACAAATACAAACTGCCACCACCATTCTTCACTGGTGACTACTCACAGTATGAAGAGTGGCTGTTCAAACTACAAGCATATCTCGGACTTATCGACCGAGACTTCGACATGGTGCTACAACTAGCACAAGCAGCTACAAGACAAATTGAAGATGCAGACATCAGAGCCCACATACGCGACCCTACACAGGCAGCAAAAGCAGTAGACCTCTCACGAGATCTACACTACATTCTCATCAACGTCTGCCAAGGAGCAGCAGCTACAGTGGTTAGACAAAACCGCTACAATGCCAATGGATGTGAAACACTACGGCTTTTGCACAACAGGTTCAGCCTACCAGTAGGAACACGCAGTGTTGGCTACCTCACCAAACTACTGGAACCTACATTCAATGAAGCACAATTTGAAGAACAATTCCTACAGTGGGAATACGACATCAACCGCTACGAGAAAGACAACGGCACAGCACTACCAGATGGAGTAAAGATTGCAATACTACTCAACAAGACCAAAGGAGCACTCCAACAGCATCTCCAACTACGTGCTGGACAGATCACGAACTACAACGAGATCAGAGTTGTCATCCTGGACTACTACAAAACCATCTCTGCATTCTCAAGAGCGAGCTCAGCAGTTGGCACAAACTACAATGGTGGGACAGCACCGATGGACGTGGACAACATTTGGAGAAAAGGAAGAAACTACAAAGGCAAAGGCAAATATGGAGGCAAAGGACACTACAAAGGAAACGTAAGTACAGAAGCAAAGGCCACTACAAAGGATTCGACAAAGGCAGCAAAGGAAACTACAACAAAGGAGGATACAACAAGAACAAAGGAAAAGGCTACTCAGGATCCAAAGGACATGGATCAAGCAAAGGCTACAAAGGCCAAGGAAACTACAGCAAATCAAAAGGAAAAGGAAACAACAATTACACAACATGCCATCGATGTGGCAAACCAGGCCACTGGGCACAAGTCTGCAGAGTGCCAGTATGGCACATAGGAGAAGGAGAAGAACTACATCCACTAGAACAAGAACAAGCGCATCACGACAACAATGAAGAACTACCTCAGGATGTGAACGACGCTTGGGACTGGTACTACGAAGGAGAAGAAGGACAACACGAGGTGAACTACATGGAGGAGAACTGGAACGACTACGACTATGACAACAGCTGGGATTGGAATGACAACAGCTATGAGGACACTGCAAACTACATTGGAGGCAAGTCACACCTCACAATTGGACACATCAGACAAGCAAACGCACGACTACACAAGCACAAATCACTACTTGGCAAGAGAACAACACACACAACATCATGGAACGACCACAGCAAGAGCTTTCAACAATTCCTACAAAAAGACAACACACAGCCACACTTTGATATAGCAGCAGCCAGACAACAACAAAGGAACAAGAAGATTGAGAACACTATCACACACTACATCATGTACTCCAACTTCAAGTCATACCACCACCTGCTGATCGACTCAGGAGCGTCTACACACGTTTGCCCGAAGGACTACGCACCAGACCTACCGCTACGACCTTGTGGAGAATCGGTTCCACAACTCTACACGGTTACCAACAAGAAGATTCCTGTCTACGGCATCAAGTACGTTCCCTACAAGCAGGACAACTTCAGGATCATGATACCCTACTACGTTTGTGATGTGAAGTACCCAATCCTCAGTGCATCAAGACTACTTGATAGAGGATATGGACTTGACTTCACTCCACGACACTGCACCATCACACATGGACAACAACAAGCACACCTCATCAGACACTCAGGACTTTTCTACCTACGAGCAGAGAAGATCGACATCCCTACAGGATTCGACATCTATCCAATGATTGCAGACAGTGGAAAATCCATTGCTGTGATTCAACCTACAGAGAGAGCAGCGCAACAACAAGAACAAATCGCACCACTCACACACACAGACCAAGGACTACGACAGATCCTTGGTGAAAACACTGACTACTGGAAACTTGATGGTGACTACGCCATCAGAGTACACAAACGACCACGCAAAGCACTATTCACACCACACAACAGTGGTTGCCCAATACCTGAAGAAGAACTAGATGATTGGCGACTAACCATCATCAACAGACAAGGGCAAGAGCAAGAACAACTACAAGAGAACCCAACACAACTTTCCAAGCAAGAACTACAACGAAGACTAGAAGGTGACAACTGGACTGGAGAAACCAGATTCAGAAGAAAGATAACACCTACACGCAGAGCAACATCAAAGACAACACCAACAAGGCAGAGCTCACAACCACAACGGCTAATGGACACACCACCAACCAGATCAAAGATCCAACTACGAGCACCACAAAAGATATGGAGACCTAAAGCAGCACCTTCTACAAATCTTGACACCACACAACCAAAGGAGACAATCCACAGACCACTCACAGCACAGGAGGACAACCAAGACTACTGGGAAAGACAAGGTGAACACTGGATAAGACACCACACATCACTTAGAACAACTCTATTCACTCCAACAGATGGACCAGGACATCCACCAATCAGCACACTCGAACCTTACAGAACTACAATCACTCACAACAACTTTGGAGAAGTTTCCCAACGCAAAGATGACTGGACAGTCATGGGCAACGCAGCACTACCATTTCAATGGAAAGGAACAACAAGGTTCACCGTGAAGAAAGACTACGAGTACATCCAGGAGAACCACGATGAGGAACAACAACACGAGCATCATGAAGCACACAGAGCAATAGGACTACGACAACCTCAGCAGCCCACTCCACAACAAATAGCAGAACACAACTTGACACACCTACCATACAGAAATTGGTGTCCAATTTGCGTTCAAGGCAAAGGACGCCAGGACAACTACAAGAAACAACAATCACGACAACCCATCATCCAAGTGGATTTTGCCTACATCAAATCACAACAAGATCCGAAGACCATACCAGTCTTAACGGCAGTTGATGTTACTACACAACTGTGCATGGCGGTATTGGTTCCGGACAAACCATCAATGATGGACTACATGATCAACAACCTACAAGCATTCATCTTTGAATGCGGAAGAACACACGGCATACTACAAAGCGACAACGAAGACACACTCAATGCACTACTACAAGCAACAGCATCTAAAGTCGGCTCAATGACTGTACGACATTCACCATCCTACAGCAGCAACAGTCAAGGAAGCGTTGAGCGACTACATAGAACACTTCTCGGACAAATCCGCGTCGTCAAAGCTCAGGTTGAAAGCAACTACAGCATGACGATGTCCACAAAGCACTGTCTACTACCTTGGATAGTACGACACGCAGCATGGACGGTAAATCGCTACGTCATTCACTCAGACGGCTACACAAGCTTCGAACGCCGCTGGGGAAGAAACTACGAGCGAGCAATCTGCGAATTTGGCGAGACACTACTCTACCTTCCACCACAACACAAGAAACTCCCAAAAGCAGACCTACGGATGCAGAAATGCATCTGGCTCGGAAAAGTTTCCGAAACCGGAGAAAACTACGTCGCAACGGAATCAGGCGTACAAAAGGTACGAACAGTGCGGAGACTACAACCGGACTTCAAATACGACCTCGCACTATTGAACAAAGTTTCCGGCACACCGTGGGCACCACGACGGAACACCTACAACCCATCGTTCGCAACACTGTTGGATGCGCAACTACCACCGTCAGAGAAAAGAAGGTCCACGCAAGATTTCGGACAACAAACGAACGCTACGGACGACATCGTTGCGGAACCCGCAACAAAACAACAACGCACCACACCACCTCCACGACTTCCGTCAACATCGACGTCAAGTTCACGACCACTACCGGATAGTCCGATGGCTACTTCACCAACCGGACGACAACATCCACCACTACCAGCACCACCTCGACAAACACTACGACGTTTAACTCCGGAAGAAGTAATGCAACCCACAAAAGCACAGAAGACCTCAAAGGACACTACAATCAGATCAACGGAGCAAGCAACCAAAGAACCACCACCACTACGACAGAAAATTAACGCAGTGACACTTCCCAACGGCAAATTCATCACATCCTACACAAACGACGACACCTCAGAAGACCAACCCATAATCTTCGACAACGAAGGTTACGACGAAACACAACTACTGGAAGGAATGAAACACGAGTCAAATCAAATGAAGCTACATGACGTCTACGACGAAGTAGATGCGTCTACCGTCGACGACAACGTCATAAGAGAAGCGATACCTACTAGATGGGTACACAGGAAGAAAGGACCAGGAGTGCGAAGTCGAATCGTCGCAAAAGGCTACACAGAGAAGATCGAGGACGAAGACTCCGTCTACGCCTCTACACCAATGTTCACGACACTCCGGACACTTCTCGCACTACAAATGTCACGACCAAACTGGATCGCGCGACTAGGCGACGTCTCTACAGCATTTCTACACGCACCCATCGCAAAAGACCACGACGGTAAACAACGTGACGTCTACCTTTGGCCACCTAAAGAACTTTGTCCACAACAGGACAAAATCTGGCGACTAAAGAAAGCCATGTATGGACTACGCAGTTCACCAAAAGCATGGCAGGACTACCTGGCTGAAGTGTTACAAAAGCTCAGCTTTGTAAGACTAAAGTCAGAACCTAACGTCTACACCAATGCAACTCGCGACTGCTACATCATGGTCTACGTGGATGATCTCTTGGTACTTGGTGACAAGACTACTGTCGACTCCACCTTCGAGGCCATCCAGAAGCAGGTCCTACTCAAGCACATCGGCTACCTCGAACCTGGCAAACCACAACAATTTCTTGGAAGAAACATCGACCACTTTGGCAACTACTGCAACCTGGGACTAAAGGACTCCTACATCGACAACATGATCGAGGAGTCTGGAATGAACAACTGCAACCCAGTGAACACTCCAGGAATTGCACACTACAAACCGACAATAGAAGATGAAACACTACTTGACCACGAACAACACAAAAGGTACAGAAGGATTGTTGGCAAACTACAGTGGTTAGCATACACACGACCAGACATCGCATACTCCACAAAAGAACTAGCACGAGACCTCACAGCACCTACAGAGCTCTCACAAAAGAGAGTCAAACATCTACTACGCTACTTGAACGGCACCAAGCACTACAAATTCACCATAGAACCAACAACAACACTCAGAGCAAACACTAACAACATCCTGGATCTCGACGTTCATGTCGATGCCGACTGGGCAGGATGCCCTACTACCAGGAAGTCAACTTCAGGTTTCAACATCATCTTTTTAGGAACAACAGTTGCACTTGGCAGCAGAACACAAGCTACAATAGCACTCAGCTCAGCAGAGTCTGAACTCTACGCCATTTGCACAGGAGTCAATGAGGGACTACACCTCAGAAACTTCCTACTTGAAACCAACATTGCAGCAAGCTAAATCTACGCACCCACACAGACTCCACAGCAGGCAGGCAAGAGCATTGCTACACGACAAGGCACTAGCAAACGAGCAAAACACATCGACCTTAAATTTCTCTACACACAAGACCTCATCAAGCACGACATCATCAGACTTCTCAAAATCAACACACTACACAACAGCTCAAACTTGTTCACAAAATACATTAGCAAAGAAACACTACAGAGGCTCATACAGAGCATTGGCATACGTGTTTAGCACTACGAACAACAACTGTTTCACAACTGTTGCACATCAATCACAACAGTTTGTATATGGCCATATGTAACTACCTGCATTTAAGTAACAGTAACAGTAACAGTGACTACAAGTAATAGTAATTGTAACCACCAGTAATTTGCACTTGCACTTTTGGCGGCTTTTGGCGGCTTGAGTCAACACTACATGTTGTTTTGTGTTTTACTACATGCCCGCATGTGCTTTTGTGAGCTAACATTGGCTCACTACTGTCTGCCCCGTTTCACTGCATCTCGATAGGCCAAACTACCAGCAATGGCTGGAACTACGCCCATGGATGCGACTACGCTGGATGTCATGCCGATGGAGGTTACTACATCAGCGCCAGAGACTACTCTGCCCGTCGAACAACAGGCTGGCAGTACTACACCGGACCGTGTTTTCACACCACCGGATCGGCAGGGCACTACCGACTCCGGCAGCATGGCTACTTTGGCCACTCCACCACCTGAGGCCTACAACTCCCTCAACTACAACTTCAATCACCAACTACCCACACCGGCACCTTTCTACAGACCCGACGACATCTTGGCACACCTCACTACAACTGAGAACAACATCCCCGACACTCCAGCGATCGACCCGGAGCAGAACTACTTCAGGGTCTACGCGGCTTTGACGCTCGAGGAGTTCCAACTACTAAGTCAACAACAAACTACACCCATCCCCGAGCTCAACTACAACCTACCAGTTCACGACCTACCTTCAGACCTACGGATGCCACACTACGACTCACTACCTCTTCACCTACGTCTTTCAGAGGCAGTCAACTTCTACTACTACAACCTTACATCACTACACCTCACAACCCAGTAACTCGATGGTCATCATCCAACTACACATTCCACCAGAAGTTCTACTACGATTTGTCAGCGCTGGACAACTCGTCAACTTCTGCCGCGACTACGTGAGCCACATGATTTCCATCAAAGATGAGCACCACCTACCTACACGCCAGCTACATCAACGACTACACCGAATCACTTACAACTTGGACCAGATCACCACTACATTCAACCTGTCCAACAACTTCATTTGGAACTATCACATGCCCCTGTACCTACCAGAACTACTCAACTACTTCGACCAACCACAACAACTTCAAGACCACCACTACAAGTCCATCAACACGATGCTACACAAAAGTGTCACCTACTACGGCATCACCCTCCTCACGGCTACAAATCTTTCCATGCAACACAAACTACTACTCCACAACTACCTCACTACCACCGGCCAAGCACTTGCACCACCGGAATGCGACTACAACCGCCTTCGTGGCGGTCCAGACTTCCTCAACACATTCACTACCAACCACTATGCAGGCTTGGACTACCGCATCAGCCAAGTCCAGAACTACCGAGTCCAACACTGGACTAAGCACACCTGATCTCCAGGTGGAGCTGCAACTACGTGCTGTACTACGTCATCGTACTACGAGATGACTGAGAACCAACTAGGGTTCTTGTACAGCAATTTCACTTTTCTGATCATTTGAAGGTTAGTTGAACTACAGACAGCAGCGCTGTAGATACCTACCTTCGGTCATCTTTTTTAAGAGACTACATGCCTGTTCGCTACAGTAGCATCGGCAAACAACATGTGCATTCGTTTTTGCCACTACTGTCAATACCACCTTTTGGGTCTATGGTTAAAGGACACTACAAGGTCTTTTAACCAAGGGGCCGTGTCAAATATCATGTTGCACTACTTGTCACTTGTGCATGCATGATGTACACTACCCGACTGCAGGCCTTGAGTCTACCAGGAAAAGAGTGCATGCTGGCTGACTACATTTGTGTTTGTGATAACTGAACAACACTTGCACTAGAAGTAAAGTATCAACGTATTTTAGCGAGAGAGAGAGAGAGAGAACCATGTGTAGGAGTGCCATTTGGGACCTTTGTCACCATATCCATTTTCTCTGCCCAACCCCCGGCTGAAGCGCAGGGCAATCGATGAGGACCAGGAGCTCACAAACTTGGGCCGGATCTTGGCCAGGCTCCCGCTGGACCCTCACGCCCTTCGGCACGAAGCCTTCTCCCAAGGCCCTTCTCATTCTAGGCGTCGTCAGGTTTCCCATTTCAGGTGCTTAAAACATGACCCTTTGGGCCAACCGGATTTGAAGTTCTCTTTGGCAGCCAGCGATGCAGAAACCGAACAGAAGAGACACAGCAAGACGCATCAGCGGCTTATCATCTGCTGTCATTTCCTGCAACTGTGTCTTCACACAGCTCTGGAGCACTTCTTGTACCAAAGCCGTCGCGGACCTCCCTCCTCCAACAACTAGCAATGGGCCCAATCAGAGTTCTGACTTGAAGCGTCACCCTCCCAACTTTGTTGGCCACCGCCCCGCAGCATTTGGTCAGCTGGTCTTTGATGGAGCTGGGCATGGTGCCCGTGTGGAAAGGGAGGTCAAAGGGAACCAACCTACTTTTTGGGGAGACATCCCAGTGCCAACCCCATGGCAGAGATATGGTTGGCGTATAGCTGCACAGCGCCCGCGCCAAGGTGGGCTTGGCCCTGCTCATGGGGCACTGGCTCTTTGGCCTGGGCGATGCCATGGCGACGCTTTGTGCCTCGGCCCGCCGGGGCGGTTGGCGGTTGGGGCGGTTGGGGCGGTTGGGGCGGTCGGGGCGGTCGGGGCGCGGCAGGGTGGGGTTGAGGGCCTGGTCAGGTTTCTTAGGTTTCCAGCCTGTTGTGAGCGAAACCAGGAGTCGGGGGTGAACCCAAGAATCAGGGCATAGCAAGGACTCTGCAGTCGAGGGAGGGGGGAGGGACTGGGGGCAGCCGTTTTGGGAACGTTTGGGAAACTGGCAGGGGACGCCACTGGAAGCAGTCCAGGAAGCAATCAAGTGTTTGCATGAACATTGGGCCCTTTCCCTGCCAAGTCTCAGCGCTGTGCCAACATCAGGGGTCCCCTGCAAATGGGTGTGGCGTTTTTTGGGGCACCATCCGTGCTGAAGGGAAAAACGCAACACCAAAAAAGACCCAAGTTCCACCGGCTGGGTCCAGCAAACCACATCGCCCAAAAAGGTGCCGCCATGTCCTTTGATGAGCCCTTCCCCTTCGAGAAGACCACCGGGTACCTGCCGTGGTCCATTTCGGAGAAGTACAAGGGCCGCTTGGCACACCATGGCCCATATGAGGGCTTCTCAAAATGCCGGGCCCGCTCTTTGTGGGTATTTGAGGAGAAACCAAAAGGAAACCAACCATTCTTCGGGAGAACCCCCAATGGAGGCTAGCTTGTTTGGAATTGTTTCAAGGGGAAACTAATGTGAAGAATTTGATCGGTCATTATGGGGTTTTACATCCGTTGCATCCGCAGTGTGGCTGTTCAAGCGTGAAAATGTGCGAGCAGCGCACTTGGACGGTTTGTTGTTTTCTTTTGGGCCCCAAACCGGTAACCCTTGAATCTATAGGTTATCAGCCGTAGGCCCCTAGCTCTAAGCAATGGACGGTTCCCTTGTGCCTGTTGATGGATCCAACATGCCTGTGGATGCTGTCGGAGCTAGCTCCGACAACGCCACCGGCGGCGGTGCGCGAATGTTCGCGCCAAGCGCCAATGGGCAGTATAACCGCACCCTGATGAATTCCCTTCAACTGTACAATACCGCAATCTTTGCTTTTGGGAATGATGCAGCCATTAGGTCTGAAGCCGAAGCCCTGCATCAAGCAGCTGTCACGCATTTGCAAGCGGAAAACCGTGAGGAGCTCCGTGTCGCACAGAATCAGCTGCATGCACACTACGCTGAATGTGTGCAAGCCCAGTCGCATAGGATTCGTGAATACGAACAGCGAGTGAGCGATGAGTTCATCCAAGAAGTGAACTTCGCCGAAGCTAGGATAAGCCAAGTGTGTGAGGAAAACACCCAAGCATCGCATGAAGTGGAAATGAGACACAAAACATCTGAGTTTAGGCAAGCCATCGAATCCACCCTGGCGGAGGCCCAGCAGCTCCTTCATGAGCAAGCCGCCAAGCACGCCGATGACACAGCTCGTGTCGAAGCGAAGAACACCAGGATGATTGACATGATGGCCTACCAAAACGGGCTTCTGCAGGACGAGCTCGATGAGCTGAAGAGGTATCAGAAGCAACACGACCTCCGCGAGGTTGGATCGAAGCCCAAAGGGGTAGGTGATACCCGAGAGGATTCACCAGAGTTGATGACCGACGACATGAAATCAGCTCGGTCCCAAAGGTCAATGTTGGACCCGATGTCCAATCCATTTCAATATGCAAAGGAAAAGTTGAGGTCGCTTGTTACCTATGACGGTTACGAGGTTGAATATACCCCCAGCGTGATTCCAACTGCCGAAAGCGAAGCACTGTCTGCAGATGCTCGCGATCCGCAAGGACCAGCTGAAAAGCCATCAGGTAGCAGCCGATCCCCGGTGAAAACAAGTGCACCGGTCCCGCCCCTGCAATTCTCTCAGGGGCCAATGCCAACTGACCGTAAGCAGGGTGGTAAGCCCCCTGGCGGTCCGCCACCTGATGATGATGGCGATGGCGAAGGTGATGAAGACGAAGGTGATGGCCTCGGGCCTAACCTCGGTCAAGAAGCCTTCGCCAAAATGTTGATGAAGTTAGTGAAAGGCCACACGAACGATGAAAAGCCCAGAACCCGCGAAAGCGAGACGTTGCGATTCAAGGAGATGCCTACTCCTGAAACGTACCGTGAATGGAAGACATCGGTTCGTGAGGATGTCCGCGCTGCATCTGACCGTCCAGACGAGGCTTGGCCTTGGATCATGGAGGTTTGGTCTGACCGCGAGGACAAGAAAAAGCTGTTGGAGGAGCTCGGCGAACCGGGAAAATTCGTGACTCTAGACACGAAGATTCTCGCAGCGCTCACGCGGTCAGCGAAAGGCGATCTGGCTCAGCGAATCCTGACAGCAAAGGAAGAATGTGCCAAGGAGTGAAAGGCCATGAGAGGAAGGCAGGTCTTGTTTATGTTTGACCAATATTTCAAGACCAGTGAAGAAGCCGGAAACCTCTACTCCTTGGAGGACCTGTTGCGTGTCTCGCGACACGGCGAAGGAATCATTGATCTCAAGCGTTTCCTAAACGCTTGGGATTCTGTGATCGCCGGCATGAAAAGGCCGCCAGAAGAAAAGGTGTTGAAAGACATCCTGCTTCGCCAAGTGAGAAGCTGCCATCTGTTGCGGTACGACATTGACACATATGATCGTTGCCGTGATGATGATCCCAACAAGTCGTACGATTTCCTAATGCGTTGCATGAGGGATCTAATCGAGAGGGATAGGCTTCGCGAGAACCGAGAGCGCGTGTCCAAAGTCAATGCCAGTAAAGCCCCGACGCCCAAGGCTGGTGCCGCCGCCCCTGAAAAAGGGACCCCAAGAAAAAGAGCGCACCTAAGCCGAAGGACACCGAGGAACAGTACTGCTTTGACTTCCAGAAGGGCTCGTGCACGAGGGGGGCAAACTGCCCTTACGCGCACCGCAAGGAGCCGCGAGGACGCTCCGCGACCCGTGGCAGGCCGAGTTCCCCCAAAGGCAATAAAGGAGAGAAAGCACCGTGCTCTTTCTTTGCCCAAGGGAAGTGCACTAGAGGTGACAAATGCAAGTTTAGCCATGCCTCCACGGGCGGCAAATCAGCCGCCGCGGCATCGAGCAACGAGGCCAATGCTAACCCTGCGGCTAAGAAGCGTGCTAATTCACCTAAGCCTAAGCCCAAGGCCAAAGCCGCCGCAGTCTGCGCCAGGTACGCCATGTTCGCAAAGCCGATCAATCCGATCGGAGTGTCATTCGACACTAATGCTCATGTGCATGGGATCCCCGCCGAAGGCGATGGTTTCAAGCTTGAGTATGAGGAACGGCAGTACAACAGGATGTTTCCAAGTGCTAAGGACTGCCCCAGGCCGACCAAAGGGACGAACAAGGCGGCACGCAAGGCCGCGAACCAGTTGAATGCCGTAATCAAAGCCATTGAGAATGGAGCCCAGCCCGCTTGTGGTTTCATGTGCGATGTGGAATCCGATTCCATCTCAAGCCTATCGTGTGATGAGTGCCTGAGAATTGCCATGCCGCCTCACGATGTTCGCAAGGATGTCGAAGCGCCAAGGGCAGCCACCCCTGCACCAAAGGGAAAGGACGTGTGGCTCATTGATTCCGGCAGTGAGCAGGACCTCATCAGCAAAGCTGCACTGAGGAATGCGTCCAAGGCAATCCGAAAACAGGCTCCTCAGCCTATTCGCCTTGTGACTGCAAACGGAAACATCACTGCTTCCGAAATCGCCGACATCGATGTCGATGCATTGTGTGAGCCTGCTCAGCCTTACATCCTCGAGAGTTCTCCCGCAGTGCTGTCGCTGGGTGTGAAGTGCCTGGATCAAGGATATTCCTTCCATTGGGAATCCGGGAAGGCGCCAACCATGGTTCGCCCTGATGGTGCTCTGATCCAGCTCAAGGTTGACGGTCCTGTGCCATACATGGATTCTAGTTGTGAAGCTGAGCCATCGTTGAGTGCAGTAGCAGCATCCAAGCCAGCGCCTGCACCGGTTCATGACGAAGGCATCGACGAAGGTGATGATCCCGACGATGAAGTTGAGCGGTTTGTGAGATCCCGCAAAGAGCAAGATCTGGTTGCCGAAGCAAGTATCAAAGAGCGCCTGTTTGTACACTATCCGAAGAATCCTTCTTGCCGCACTTGCCAACGTGCCAAGATGCTTGCCCCATATGCAAGATCGAAAGGCGGGCAGGGAAGGCTCGAGACGAAAGCGTTTGGAGATCACATCATTGCTGATCATGTGATTCTCAAGGCCAACATCGAGCAAGGTATCAAAGGTGAATGGTGTGCTCTTGTGATCAAGGACGTGCATACGCAGTTCAGGTATGTTTATCCGTCGACCAGCAAAAGCACGGAGCAATCCGTTGCAGGGATCCAGCATTTCATTTCCGGAAGGGATGAGGTTGAGGTTCTCTACACCGATAACTCCCGGGAATTGAAAGCCGCAATAGAGCAGTTGGGGTACCGTCATCAGACCTCCATTGAATATGTTGATTCTTCCAAATCCTTCGTGGAAAGGGAAATCAGACATCTATTGGAGGGAGCACGTGCGAATCTTGTTCAGTCAGGGTTCCCACTGTCGATGTGGCCATTTGCAATCCAGCACAATGCAGTTGCAACCAACATCCTGCCACAGTTGAACGGAAACGATTCGCCATGGTACCTCAGGTTTCACAAGACCTTTGATGAAGCTGAGATACCTTTCGGAGCAAAGGTACTGTTCTGGAACAACCCTGCATGAGCTGACAATCAGGCAGGCAAGACTTCGCCAACATCAAATGAGGGCGTGTTTCTCGGGTACCACATTCAGCCTGGGTTCGCATGGAAAGGGGAATTCCTTGTTGCAAAGCTAGAAGGACTCGATTACCATATCGAACATGCGTCCCTCACGGTACAGCGAACAAAGCACATTGAGCTTCCGACCGATGAGTTCATCTTTCCGATGAGGTTGTTGAAAGACCCTGCATCTCATCCACCCGTTGCTGATGCCAGAACACGAAACGATCCTGTGCCGTTGGAGCGTGGGCAAGCCCACATCGAGGAACCTGCCGCATCGGAGAAATCCGAGGCGAAGATCAAGCCAGTCGTGCCTGACAAAGGCGGTGCATTCGACCCAAGCAGAATGCCTGATGGGTCACCAGTACCCGATGGCTATGTGTGGGATGGGGTTCGGCTCGTCCGTAGGAAGGCCGGATCCAAAAGGCCTCCCGATATCCCGTCCGACATGTGGGTCATGCTCGGCAGCCAGGACCGAAAGGCCCTAACCCAGCAGTATGAAGATCAGCTGCCAAGAAGGCTGTGCTCGAGACAACAGTCTCATCACAACCAGATCCGAGCACCCTGAAGCCGCATCGAGTGCAAAGCCAACCAGCGCCGCCCGCGAGGGCGAGCCGACAATGCCTGTGATCCGGCATGCGCCTGCGATGTCCGTCCTTCCGGAACGCGACAAGTCAGCAAAGGAGCCGCATCGACCGCAATTGCGTGAGTTGGTCAAAGAGCGAATCAAGAAAGTTGAGTTTGATGTTGCTCTTGAACTGTTCAGTGCAGTCGTAGCCAGACTTGTGCCGAAAGCCGAAGTAGCCAACACGCCAAAGGCCCAAGCCGCCCTTGACAAGGAATGGGAAAACCTTCGAAAGAAAGGCACTTGGGATGAGTTCAGAGTAAATGAGTGTAGGCGTGTCATCAGAGAAGCCCAGAACAAAGGGGAAAAGGTCCACATTGGAAGGATTTTCGAGGCTTGTTACGAGAAGGGTAGTGAGCTTCCCGATGACGATCCTAACAAGAAGTTCAAAGGAAGGACCGTTTTCCAAGGGAACAATGTTTACGATGAGAACTCTGTGGCAGCATTATTTGCGGAGCTAGGGTCCAGCCCAGCGTCAATGGAGGCAGCCAAAATCCTCGACGCTTTCGGGTCGCAGCCCGGCTACCGCAAGGCGCAAGCCGATGCGAAGCAAGCCTACATCCAAGCTCTGTTCAAAGGCGTTCCCACATGGCTTAGATTGCCAAAGAACAGATGGCCTAGCCATTGGAGCCAACAATACATTGACCCCATCGTTCCACTTGTGCTAGCCTTGTACGGACATCCCGATTCAGGGGGGCTTTGGGAAAAGCACCTCGAAGATGCCCTTAGCAAGCAAGGCTTTGTGAGAGTGTTGCCTGAAATATGGACATCAATTTTCCATCATCCGGAACTAGACCTGCTGCTCGTCGTATATGTTGATGACTTCAAGCTTGCAGGACCCGCCGGTAGCCTTGATAAGGGATGGGAACTGATCGGGAAGGTCGTCGAGATCGACGCGCCCGAGCCATTCGGCCGATACTTTGGGTGTCAGATTGTCTAAAGAGGAACACCCTTTCAATCACGTGTTTGAGGGTTCTGCGCAACACGCGGGTGTTTGCTCTCAAAGAAGGACTGAGGACTACTGGGAGCATGACGAGAACACGAAAACGTGGACACGCTATCACTTGCAGCCCAGAAAGTGCCTTTTCCGTCCTAAGGAACAAATGAGTGCATTCGCTTGCAGTCTCGACCCCCAGCGTGTGACAATCAAAGATCAATCCAAAGCAAGTCCAGTTTTCGATGAATGGTCGCGCCACGCAAGTGATCGCATTTCTGCGGACACCGCGTGGTGGACTGGACGTACTGTGTTTTCCTACGGTGAGAATCAGGAAGCAGCTTTGCAATGTGCGTTGCCCTCAAAGCCTGGATCAATGAGAGACAAAACCGCGGCTAAGAAAGAAGTCAAAGTTTCGAAGTTCAAAGGACCCGAAACGATATGCGACAAACCTGTCGGTTGTATGACCAAAGAAGTCAACATTGTTGAGTACGACATGTCTGATTTCCTCAAGTCATGCGTTGACGCATATTGCGAACTAGCCAAGGTAAGCGTTTCCTCGTTGAGTAAGGTAAGCACTCCATTCATTGGTTCGAAGGTCGCGAGACCTGTCGTAAATGAAGAGGAGCCAAAGGGCAGGCTACAAACGATCGCTGCAAAGGTACTAATGAAGATTCTATTCGCAGCCCGCACGGCTAGGTATGACCTGCTAAGAGCCACGCAAAGCCTTGCCTCGCGTGTGAGTAAATGGTCCACTGAGTGCGACAGTGCTCTACATCGACTTGTGTCTTACATACACTGTTCGAAGGACCTTAAAATGCGAGGTTTTATCGGGGATAAGTTCTCTGATTGCAGGTTGTGGTTGCTCGCTGACGCGGATTGGGCAGGCGAATACGACTCGCATAGTACGAGTGGTTGCACCATGATACTGATAGGACCAAACACATACTACCCACTGAATGCCTTCAGTAGGAAGCAGACAGCGACCGCTACAAGCTCGACTGAAGCCGAGGTCATCGCTGCGAATCAGGCGCTCAGAGCAGAGGGATTGCCGACGCTGTCGCTTTTCTGTCAGCTCAGCCTGTTTTGGGAAAGAAGCACATGGGTATGCTCAAAAGGCTGGCAAAGCCTCCCTTGATGTGCCCGAGGGCATTGTTGCTCGTATTGATCCCGAGTTGGATGAAATTCGGTACGGAAATGTTGATGCGGGTACAAGTGTTGCAAACATCAATGCCTTAACTGTGCATCTCAGTGATAAGTGGAAAGTTAAGCTGATGGAAGACAATCAGGCCACGATCACTATCCTGCAGCAGGGACACTCACAGAAGCTAAGGCACACGGATAGGACCCAACGCATTAGCTTCAGATGGCTCCAGGAGCAATTCGTGAATCGGCAATTTGAATTAATCAATGTTGACACTACCCTCCAAGCTGCAGACATCTTGACCAAGGCGTTTGACAGCACCCCGGTGTGGCACCATGCACTTGAGCTGATCGGAATCTCCCCCAGTCGCCAGGCGCGAGCCTGTGCCAACAGTTTGCTGCTCTCCCCATGCGCCAAGGCCGGAGAAGTTAGCGATCAGGGGGGGCAGATCGCTGCATTATGCAACGTTCAGCCCAAGCGTCTCCTTATTGAATTCTGTTGTTCGACGACCTCACGGTTGGGCGAATCAAGAGACTCTTCGAAAGGTTGCCGTGTCATTCGGGTCACAGAAACCGAAGACGGGTGCTCCGATACGTGCAGGCAGTGGTTGAGCCGTGAAATCGCCGAATTTAGGAGCAAGAATCCTAAGGGCGCAATCATGTTTTACGTCTCGTTGCCGTGCACTGGAGGTTGCCCATGGGGTTACGTCAACCAGCAAACTCCCAAAGGTGCTGCCAAGATTGAGGGCCACATCAAGCAATTTCGATCACTGTTGAGAGGGTTCAAACGCATTCTCAATGATGTTTATTCTGATGACATTAGAGTTGCCTTCGAACTCCCTAAGGCGTGTCGTTATTGGAAATGGCCTGAACTATGGAGTTTCTTGACTAAGTACAAGATGAACAAGTATGAATTCCATGGTTGTAAAATCGGCATAAAAGGGAGAAATGGAAAACCAATGAAAAAGCAATGGGTCGTTGCCAGTAATATGCCCACCATTTCTGTTGTTGAGTACTTCAAATGTGATGGTTCTCACGAGCATGATGAAAGCCGTGGCACCCACTTGAAGGAAGCCGAGGGATACACGTACATTTACACTGATGCCGTTCACAATGCATTCTCCGAACATGCCACCATGCAGCCGTTGCTTTCGAGTAATTGTGCTGCTTCGTTTTCGCAATGAGCGGCCAGACGGCTATGGCGCATCCCGCGAGGGATTGCGATCCGGCATGGAGGCGGTGGATGGAGAATATTGCTACCACATCGGTATGCACCAACGGCAAGTACGACGCGAACCTCGCCGCTACAGTCAAGGGCCTCCTGGAGACGACCTCTGCACAGTCGCTTATCCATACATGGGTGCAGGACCAACCGCATTATTTGCAGTTGCTTACACCCCTGTTAACTATTAGCAAACCTTACTTGAAGGTTGTGCAGGCTCCTCGTGTACCAGATCGCGACCTCCTTATCTATTTGACTGTCGCTGATTCAGGACTGTCAATGGTGTCCGGCAAGAAGAAGAAGCTCCGCAAATATGATTTTTCGGAACGCTTGGATGCTTCTCGCCCGGCGCGTGTCGGTGCATGGAGGTCAGAAATGCTTTGGGGTAAAGGCCTGCAGCAGCTTTGCAAGCGCATGGCCGCCCTTATCGATGAGGTGCGTACGGACTACCCGACGGCGACCATCGTTCCTATGATCTATTGGAACGGCAATGAGCTTGTTGGGAAGGACGGCATTGAGCCCAGTGGCACCTACCCTTTCGACCACCCCGCCGGCGAAGCCAGTCAGTTGCTGGCAGACCCCAATCATATGCTCGTGTACGTAGACGCTACACCCTTCGTCGAGACCATCGACTTGCTGGACAGGTATCATATGTGCTTCAGTGACGACAACATCACGAAGACCGTCCAGTTCATGCGCGGAACACCATATGTTGTATATATGCTTTCTATCCTGCGCCCCGCAATGGGCAGCGTAGCCGAGCTGACACGTTCGCACGACTGTACCGTGCGTCCGATCGATGTGCCCGAGCTGCGCCACCAAGAAGATTGCACAGTCAACGTTGAGGTTCTCGCGTACTGCAAGGAGACGCTTACAAAATGCGGTGTTTCTTTGTCAGAGATGATCGGGCTCCCTTTCACCAGAGAAGAAGTGGAAGTCCGGCAGCCTCTCGACTTCGCCCCCGTCAACCCAGCCGAGTTTGCAACTTCAGGTGAGCCTTCCGGTGCAGATGTTTCCGAAAGTGTTCGCCCGGCGCGAGCCGGTGCAAAGGCGGCTGCGGTGGCAATGAAGGACGAGGAGGTGAGCAGGCCGGTATAGCGTTCATGATGGCGTGAAGTATGTCGACTACGGCGAAGGCCCCAAGAGACTCAGCATCATCAAGCAACCCTCTTTCGATTACGACCCTTCTGTCAGGAGAATCAGTGATGAATACCACCGTTCCCTGACGTGCATCTCCAAGATCCTTCGTGGTCGCGGAACAGAAGGATGCGGGATGATGCGGGTATGTGATGGATGAGGACGGCTACATGGACCTCGAAGACTTGGGACTCGCGCTTCGCAAGGAGCTGCGAAATCCCATTCCATGGAATATCCAGAACATCATGGATATTTTCAAGTTGGACAAGAAGCAGAGGTTCATTGGCCTTGGTTGCCCGGACGCAAGCCGGTGCGGAGACGTCCCCTGTTCTCATTGGCTTTTCAAGCTGAAGGCCTCTCAAGGCCATGAGGACTGGCTCAAGATCGACGACTCCGGCATCGCGAAGGAGTGGTATGTGAACCCGGGGACTGACCTCGGGCGCTGGGCCGGCTGGAATGTTTGCAGCAATCCTCCAACTGTGCTTTATCACCGCACCGATAAGCGAAATTTCGCTAATATCATGCGGAACGGATTACTGCCAGGCGGTGGAGATCAGCATGAAACAGGCCGGCCCCACGTCTTCTTCGCCGACGTCCCCAGCACAAGCGAACACTACGTATCAGGCGTACGCGCAGACAGACCCCTGAAGATACAAATCGATCTCAGAATGGCCATTCGCGCAGGGCTTTGCTTTTTCAAGACGGAGAGCGATGGCGTCCTCACGCGCGACAAGGTGCCCAATTACACGATTATTTCGGTATTGGACGCTACAAATGGCGATGTTTGGTACACTCGCTCCGAGCAATCGGATGCAGGTGCACCAGCTGAGGCGATTGAAGATGAATCCCAGGGGATGAAGCGCGAACAAGCTGTGGTTGATGATCGTTCAACGGCGCTGGAACGTATTGCTACAACGCGCACAAATGTGGCCGCTCCTCGCGCCCCGCAAGGGGAAGCGAAGAGGCAGAAGACTTTCAATCCAATGGAGAATGTTGAGTTGAATGTCGCCACGTGCCCGGTTTGCAACAACAGTGTCTTCGAGGGGCAGGTGCACTGCTCATCATGTGGGCAGTTATCTCCCCTCAATCCACGCCTGTTGAAAGAGCAACAACGCAATTACATCATGCAGCGTTCCAACCTGTTGAAGAAGATGGGCCTCAGCACCCACGTCACAGCTCAGGTCCTTGCATCTGTGGGAACATCCGACCTTCGCGAGGAGGATCGTAACAGCATCATTCGTGGCTTGAACTCCCCGGACACTGCCGTTATTCAGGAGGCCCGGAAGAAGCTCAAGTCCGCCCTGAAGAACGGCTACCACTCTCTACTTGACCGCTACGAACTCGATCTTCAATACAGGGTTCGTATGCTTGAGGTGGGCCGTCGGGAGGCGGACATGCTCCGCATGGAGCTGAGCGCAAATCTTGTCTTGGCTGCTCCAAAGCAGTCGCAGGCCCAGCGCACTCTGGGCGTTGGCCTTGGTTCAACGTCGGAGTCGCGAATCGCGAGGCTCGCGTACATCAAGACAGATTTGGAGTTCCTGCCCAACGAACTGCAAGAGGCTTTGTCCTCTCGCTGGATCGTGATGTTCCAAGGGATGCCTTACAGCCCGAGAGCTTTCGTCAACGTGGTGATGGAGCAGAATAGGCCCCGCAGCATTGGTTGTTGGAACGGGATTATTCATTTGCAAGGCAACACGTTGGACGACCTCCGCAACGAGATGGACTGGATTTTTGGCCAAAATGAACGGTATGCACGGAACTCGATAGAATTTTCGAGGAACGAAAGCAGCAAACACCTTGCTCGCAATGCAGCCCGTTATGCCGAGACAAGTGCTCCCGCCGCCCGCGAGGGCGAGCAGTGGAGCCGTGGCAGTTGGCAGAACTGGTCCGAGTGGAGCGGATGGGGTGACAGCAGCGGTAGCTATTCATCTTGCGGTGGTAAAAGCGCATCCGTCATGGTTTGCATGAGTGCAACGGTTCCCCTTGACCTTCACCCTCTGTTGTGTTACTGTTTGGCTGCTTTGTGAAAGGCCCCTTTAACACGCAGAGGGGGGTGAAGAATTTGATCGGTCATTATGGGGTTTTACATCCGTTGCATCCGCAGTGTGGCTGTTCAAGCGTGAAAATGTGCGAGCAGCGCACTTGGACGGTTTGTTGTTTCCTTTTGGGCCCCAAACCGGTAACCCTTGAATCTATATAATGGGCCACCATCCATTTCTTCGGTTCTGGCAATTGGAGACGACCTCGCATATGAACCCATGGCCATGTTGGTCTCCTTTGTGCTGGCGTCCCGTGGCTCATCAGTCACCAACTCTCCCAAACTGGGGGATCATACACGGGACCTTGCAACAGCACTTCGGGGTCAACGGTTGTAGCATTGTTTTTCGCCGCGCAAGTCTTTCCACTCCATGCATCATGGCTCGATTCCATTGCCAATGCTTGTGAGCCTACACTATTGCAGGAAGGTATCTGCGAAGGCTAAGCGGCCTCACGCTCGGGGCAAGGTTGCTGAGAAGCTTTCATTTGAGCACTTCCAACACGCAACGACACAACAGAGGAAGCTAAACACCCGCTGTGTCATTTGCCAGCAGTTCAAGCTCCGCTTGAACCATGTCAGGAAAGCAGGCTGCCTCCTGATTTTGAAGTGGTGCCACATACCGGATGAATGCATTTGAAGCGGGCTTTGGGAGCCATCTTCTTGCTTCAACCTCCTCGGTAGCCATACCTAAGCCCAACAAAAGCAAGTGTTCTGATCGGGGACCTACTCTGCCCCTTTGAGTTTCCACACGCCGGCCAAGGAACTCACAAGAACTCGGACCGCCTTTGGGGGGGATGGAAGCCGATTGTCTCAGTGTCTCAATTTGGCACATTTCCGGGTTTTGAGCACCGGTGTGGTTGCTGCTAGGGTCCCAGCTGCACCCTTTACAGGGTGCCTCCTTTTGTTTTGATCCAAATGTGGGACTTGTTTTTTCTTTGGAAACGAAGGGTGGGAGAAGAGACTGGGACACCCACCTTTCACCCACTTATTTTCCGGACGTTTCTACATGTTCAAAGTTCCGGTTCAGTGCGGATCACTTTTCTACGGGAACCCCTTGTGAACTTAGGGCTTCACCAATTAGGGGGCAGCGTCAAAAGGACTTGGATGCTGTGGTCCAGTGCCCGCAGGACCAGTTTGTGCTGGGCCTCGTGCACCAGGCGTGGGGTTTTTGTGGCCTCCGAGTCGCGGGGGAAAAGCTGCGGCTGTTTGGTTGATCGTGTTTTCGTAATGTCAGGTGGGGGTCATATTTCCAGCCGATCTTGGTTTTATGAGCCGCAAGGTTGTGTCTTGCAGCTTGGACCTTGGTTGCCGATTCAATTCTCCTCAGGCTTCCGTTTGCTTTCCTACAAAAGCCCGCATTATCCCATTCCTTCTGGGAGCTTCTTTTGCTCTTCGCACCCGGGAAGCCTTATGCTTCCGCCCGCGGGAATCTGGGCCTTCCATTCAGCAAGGACTATGCGCGCCTGCTGGAAACCCACGGCAGCGATGTGGCTGCGAGCAATTCGGCAGATAGTTGCCCCGGCCAGCACTTGCTACAGATGAAGAGAAGGAACGCAAACAACCATCATCTTTAGCATCTTGGGAAGAGTCCTTTTAGGTTAACTCCCAAAACCGAAATTTGCCTCTGGGTAGCATCGCGCATGCCGAGGATATTGCAGCAAGGAGGGCCTCCACCCTGCCATCATGCGGCAGGCGTGGGCCGGGGCCTATTGCTTGTTGTTTTTGTTTGGTGTGTGTGTGTCTTGTTTTTTTGTTTTTTGTTTTTTTTTGGGGGGGGGGCTGCAAATACGGACTCGCGGAGCGTGTGTGCTGGACAAGGCTTGAGGCAGTCACCTCTCTGGTGAGCATTTGGCCACTTTTGGTCTGACAGCGGCGCAGTTTATTGTGGCTATGAGTTTCATCGGGAACCCCCCACCCCCCCATGTGGATGTTGTGCACCGAGCCCCATGAAAGAGCCGTACCGATGTGAGGTCTACAATGCTTCAGAGCAGATCCGTTCACTGCTGCACACACCCGCACTGGGCAGCCTGACCTCGACCTTTGATGAGGCGGGATATCACCCGCAGTTCATTGTCGGCTCGCAAGGAGTTTCCTCAGGCCTGGTTCATTTTTTAAGCACATCTCAAAAAAATCCACCCTGTCCATCTACCAGACACTGGGCTGCCCCACAATATTGGCGTGGAGGGTACAAGCTAAAATGCGTCTCTCTTGGTAGACAGTTTTCCACTTCGCGACTTCTCCGCGCAACATGCGGATCCTGCAGGGAACAGATTTTGCGCTGCTTCACAGCTTGAAACTGGCCGCGGTGGTGTCACTCAGGAGGATGCTGGCTTTGGCAACAAGCGCAGCCACACTGCCATCAGGGACTGGAGCCATCAGGACATGAAGATTTGATCCTGACAGACCATCCATCTCGAATCAGGTCACATGCCGGTTGAATTCGGCATTCCAAATTTCACAAAACACTGCTCGTTGCTTTCTTGGGACAGGACTGGGAGTGGGGTGCGATTCTCCTGTCCCTTGTCACCGCGCTTCCTCACCTGGCGGTGCATCAAGAGAAACGCCACGTTTGGGTGGCGGAGGACTGGCTGCCATCAGGTTCAACACAAAGCCATGGCCGCACGCATGCTTCATTGAACACCAAAGACAGATGTGGTTCTGGACAACTGATTTTGTTTGGCACAACAACGCGGGAGGGGGGGGGGGCAGGGCGCCCATCAAAACCTGCAGGACACAGTGGGCGCGGTCTACAAAGGGTCCATCAATTGTTGCAAGAACGAATATGTTGCTTGGCTAGAAAAATGTGGCACTGCGCCGGTTTTGTCCATGACGTTGGCCGTTTCTCAGGTATTTCCATCGCCGATCTTCGCTTTTCTGGATCAAACGAAGGAAGAAGGCTGGAAACCGCCAAGATGTCGGCTGCTTGCTTGCAGCGCGTGGGTTCCGTTAAGTTTTCGTTGCCATTGTTTCCTGTTTGCTATTGATCCAATCCAGCTAGTTGTGCCGCCATGAATGAATTGGTTTTGAGATATTGCAGCCTCCGCAACTCAGGCAACTCACCAACATGCCGCCGCTCTTGGCGTTGTTGAAACCATTTACCAGCGGAAACATCCGCACAGACGATCAGGACTTGCCCTGCGTGCAGTCAGTGTTTCCAGCAAATTCCATTGGGTGCAATGTCCAATTAGTTTTGTTTATTTTTGTTTGTTCATTCAATTTGTGTTTGTTGTGTTTCGCACGCTACGGCAGCCACGATTGAACCATTGCTGGTATTCATGTACCCTGCCCCGCTTGATGTCACAGCTGCAGGACGGCTCTTGCGTGATCATCGGCGGATGGATTCCGCTTGGGCCGGTCCCGGCTGCCACTTGGCTTCGAGAGAGTCGAGCGTTTGAATCTGAGGCAGGGGCCCAAGGGCCCAAGACCAATAAATTGTTGTTTCTGTTCACAGGTGTTGTTTTGGGTCCGGGTTGAACATATTTGTTTTCACGTTGATTCTCATTACCTGGTAGGTTCATTTTGTTTAGAAAAAAAAAATATTGTGATCCTTTCGTTGACCAAAGTCCAGCGAATTCAAAAAGGGTACGCGAAAAATCACAACGCCTATGGCTGCAAGGACACCGCCCAGCTGCTCCTGCTGTTGAGAAGCAGATTGGAGGACCTGGGATGCAGGGGTCATCTGAGGTGTTCCCGTTTTCGTGTGGCTTAAAATGTCACCTTCAGCACCATTGTGAAATTTTGCCGGCTTCATTTTTGGGCAGGGTGGTTTTTAAAAAATGACATTTACGGAGCCCCGTGCAGAGCTTGGGATTTTGATTGTTTGGCTGGACGTGCAGTGAACCCCCGTCCAGTGATTCCCCCTGAATCTTCTTCGAAAGGGTCCATCTCTGGGCGAAACCATGCGCCCGAAGCATTGCACGGCGGTGTGGGCAGGATGTTCTCGTGGAATGTGCTGACACGTGCCTTGGCTGCAAGGTGGAGTCAAGTGCAAACGCAGAGCGCCTGGACTGAAGCTTTGTGGTCACAATTGATGATTTTGTACATTTGTGTAGACGGAATCATGATTTTGCCATGAGACAGAGGTGGTTCACATGTTCGGACTGATGGCATCGAACCAACCAACTGGATATAATATGTATAATATGTATACGGCCAATTCCTGGGGTTTGCCCGGACCCGTAGCGTCAGCGGCACTGTCTCATGCCAAGCACCACCAATTGCCCTTAGAACAAAAAAAGGACAAGCGGTTCTTAGCGTCAGCGGTTCTTAACCCTAAACCATAAGCCCCAAACCTTAACCCTAAACCTTGAACCCTAAAACCAGAAACCCTAAACCTGAACCCTAAAAACCCTTAACCCTAAAATCCTTAACCCTAAACCTTAACCTGAAAGCCAAAAACCTAAATCTGAACCTTTAAAAACCTTTACCCTAAACCTTAACCCTAAAACCACAAACCCTAACCTGAAACCTAAAAAACATAACCCTAAAACCAGACACCCTAAACCTTAACCCTAAAGCTTGACCCTAAGCAACCTTAACTCTAAGCAACCTTAACCCTAACAAACCTTAACCCTAAAACCAAAAAGGCACCTAAGCCTGAACCCTAAAGACCTTCACCCTAAACCCTAACCCTAAAACCATAAACCCTAAAGCTGAAACCTAACAACATAACCCTAAACCTTAGCCCAAAAACCATAAACCCTAAACCTGAAGCCTAAAAACATAACCCTAAACCTTAGCCCTAAAACCATAAACCCTAAACCTGAAACCTAAAAACATACCCCTAAAACCAGAAACCCTAAACCTTAAAAAAGCTTGACCCTAATTCACCTTGACCAAAACCTTTACCCTAAACCTTAACCCTAAGACCAAATTTCCTAAACGTGAACCCTAAAAAACCTTAACCCTAAAACCAAAACCCTAAGCCTGAAACCTAAAAACATAACCCTAAACCTTAACCCTAAAACCATAAACCCTAGCCTTAACCCTAAACAACCTTAACCCTGAAACAATAAACCCTAAACCTTAACCCTAAAGCCAGAAACCCTAAACCTTAACCCTAAAACCATGCACCCTCAACCTTAACCATAAAACAGTAAACCCTGAACCTGAACCCTGAAAAACATAACCCTAACCTTAACCTTAAACAATCTTAACCCCAAACACCCAAGCCTTAACCCTAAAGCCAGAACCCCAAACCTGAACCCTAAAACCATAAACCCTAAACCTTGACCCTAAAAGGCTTGAACCCGAAACCTTAACCCTAAAACCATAAACACCCCATGAGCCACAGGCACCTGGAAACAGATGCCAGATTCTCGTTCCAGGCTGTCAGCTCGAAGCGTGCCGTCTCGGTCTCTATCAGAAAGGGGAGTGAGTGCTGGCGTGAAAACAAACTCAAGGAATGCCAAGCATGACGTTCCCACTCGCCACTACTCATGTTGCTCGAGCCCACTCATGTCATCATGAAATGTTGTTGCCCGCCATGAAGGGAACAAAAACCTCAAGTCAGCACTGGTCAGAACAGAAGCCTCAACTCAGCACTAGTCAGGTACACATATGCACATAGACATTTTTGTACATATATACACGCTTGTACGCCGGGCGTTGCGCACATATATATATATATATGTATGTATGCTAAACTCCCCCCAAAACCCACCTTGAAAATGCAGAGCAGATCCTTCAGACGCCTTGACATAGTGGTCAAATATTTCCTTAAGAAAGGCCTGACAGGATTTTGATTTTAAAATATGATTAAACATAGAAAATTATAATTGGATTAGTTAGAAGAAACAACCAGCTTGTGTTTCCTGATTAGATTCCATCGGAATTGTAGCTAACTTTGAATAGAACTCTTATTCAAAATATAATTCAACATAAAATGTTCTATGAAGTTCCAATAAATTCCCAATTGAAATCTCATTCAAAACCAGATGTCCAAATCAGTTCCTATCCAAATGTTATTTCAACGTAAGTATTCGATTCAAGTTTTAATTGGCAGGCACATCAAAAGAAACAACCAGCGTGTGTTTCCTCACTAGATTCTGTTGTTTAAATTCTAATTAAGTTCCTACTTGGATCCTATTGAACATCTTAATTGGAATCAACATCGTTTTTGAAACTTGAAGCGCTTGCAAACCAAAAAGCTGAAATGGTTTTTCTCCTTTTTTACGTGGCAGGCAAACTAGAAGACCACCCAGCTTGTTTTTCCTCACAATATTATATGTATATTCTAATTGGAGTATCGTGTTATGCTTGTTTGAAAGTTCAAACTACGAATCCCAATTAAGCCAATGGAAACAACAACTCGTTTTTCCTCACGCTCTCTTTTTTCATCTTTTTTTCCGATTATTCATACAGCCCTGCCTTTTGCCAGATTGAGAAAGGAATTCCTATTCAGAATCGAAATAAACAAAATAATTCAATTGTTTTCAATTGAGAGTCCGAAAGAAGCGTAACACTTTTCAATTAAAAGGAGTTTCACTCCTTTCCAGAGGCAGGTTAGTTGAAGGCGGGGGTGAGGACAAATGTTTGCAGTGGATGGCCTTCTGCCCAAAACCCGGAAAAAACAAGAACAGCACTTGAACAACCAAACTAACCAGGAACAACGACTAGCGTCCTCCAGAGAAGGGCCCTGAATCCGAAACACCAGAAACACCCAAAACCAGATTCACCCAGAAGAAGGGCTGTGGCGTTTCGGGTTTTTGGCCCTTCGTCCAGAAGACCTTCGTTTTTTCTCTAGCGTGTTGTTTTTTCCCTGTTTTCGTATTTCTGGTCTGGGGTGGTCCGGGGGGGCAATATGTATATACATATATATATATATATATATATGTAGAATTGCACACATGTGTATTCGTAAATGAAATGTCCATGGATGATGGCAAAGGAGATGACTACATGCACCTGGCAATGCGCCCCAACCAAACCATGTACTTCATTGCATTCTACTTGGGGTACTGACATATGTACGTGGCAAGAAAGGGTAAGAGGTGCAAGGGATATATTTGCGGCACGCACAACCTCAGCCGGTGCAGTCACTTCCCTTGCAACTGGAACAGCAGGGCGCGCCCACATTATCCAATCATGTGAGTTGACCGCCCAATCAAGTGCACCAATAAAGGGCTTGAGCCATGAGACCCACGTGGGTGGGTATTTGCTCAGGTACCCTTTTTGGACCGGAAAACGAAGAGGAAACCATTGACTTTGAGGGTTCCTCCAATTGAATACAACCACACGTTGCCAGGATTGCAGAGCAGGGAAGCGCGTCCGAGTGCCAAGATCCGCAGCTCGTGATGCTGCTGCAGGAGCATGTCCGCCTGTTGTTTTCATTTAGAAATGTTGGGCCATCCGTCATCCAGTTCAAATATCTATGCATTTTATCAGCCTTGTCAACCAGGAAGAAGTTCATGAAGTTCTTAAACATCCCAAACATCCGAAACCACTGCCGAGCCACTCGAAGCGCGTCCAAGCCACTTAGTTCAACGGAGCTTCGTCCAACGAGGAGCTGCTGCGCAGCGGTTCGCTGCGCTTCCGCGAGAGTCCCTCGCAGCCGGCGAGGTCGGCGCCGAAGGTGGCGCCCAAGGCGCCGCTGGCGCGGGCGGCCGTGCCGCCGGGGGGCCTAGGCTCTGGGCGTCAGGGCCAGGTGGGTCTTGCTTTTTGGCTTGGGGGAAGAGAACCCCCAGACTTGTACGGGCTACGCGGGCGCTGTGTCACGCGAACTCTTGGAAGAACGGCTTGGTTTGACCTTGGCTGCATGACTGGGAAAGTGATGTGCACGTATCTGGTAAAGCATAGTTTGGGTTTCTCTGCACACGTTGGAAGCATCAAAGTAGTTGCAATCTCCAATTCATATAGATTGTCTAGCCCTGAATCCACGAACCAATTTGGTCTTCCTGGAAGAATCAAAGGTTTGGCATCAGCTTGCCTCTTTCAATTCTGTAGACCGCAGAGCGATGGCCACACGTAGGACGCTGCAGAACATGAGCCAATTTTAGGTATCAGGGTACGTTGACTGCCATGGCCGTGAGAGCTTGCTTGCTTTGGGCGGTGTGGTGAAGTGTGCAGACCTTGCACAGATGCTGAGCCACAGTCACCGAGGGAGTGACTCCAGGCTAAGTCGGATACTTGACAATCAGGTATGAGCCTTACGGCGAGGAAGAGCGGTGGAACTTTCTGCAAGCAAACCTCCATTTCCACCTGGGTGCCGAAAGCAGGAGCGCCGGAGAGTATGATCAAGCACCCTCCGACATCGGGTCTTGAGAGCTCTTCTGCAAAATGGACGGCTTGACCGTTCCGGAGCTGGCAGACTACACGTTCGAGTATTGCAAGAGTGTGTCGGTGGGCAACACATGAATTCCATTGTGTCTTCTCCACCGGTGCCCCAGGCCAATTGGCGGACGATGGCAATGAGGGCGAGCTCGGCATCGCTGATGAATTGGGCGGTGCCGTTGCCCGTACCGTCAATGCGGACGTCATTGTGCGTGGGCAGGTGTGCCTCATCTACAACAACGCCTCCCTCGACATGGATGCCAAGACTATGCGGACTTTCTCATAAAGTGGCGCTCGCCGGCGCCTGGCCAGGCAGTGAAACATGTGGGCTCCACCACCGGCTCAAGCTACAACGATGAGGTTTACTCACCGACTGAGGAGAATGGCACTTGGACTTGAAGTGCTGCAAGTTGTTGGCTCAGGCCTTTAACAGAAGCTTGAATGGAATGTACGACGAAGGGCTGCGTGAGGACCTCGAACCCAAAGGCTCCCGCCCACCGGTGGACAAACGGTTTGTTGCGGACGTGACTTCCCCCTTGTCGCATGTTTGTGAGACACCGATGCGAGAAGGACGAAATTGATTTGCTAGACTTGTCGGGGAAAGCTGGCTAAATTCGCCGAGCACCGACCAGGGTGATTATCAATGTCAACAAGCGTGTGTTTTCCAGTTTCTTATTGGGAGATGCAGTCGGGGTGCTCCAAGAACCAATGTTTTGGTTGTTTTGAGGTTGGGAGCAGCCCTGGCAGTTCTCAAAATCATATTGTTATAAGTACATTTTATATGCTCTTCATTAGCGTGCGCAAACGTGTGCGCTATAGGCTTGAGCATTTTAAAATTGATTTCTGCACAGCTTTCAAATCTGACGTTTTGCCCGTGAAGGGCGTCTAAGCTGTCAGGCAGGAGGGGAATGCTCTGGGAAGCGCTTTTCAGCCACCCGTTTGCACCCCAAAATGTCGACCCCGGATCAATGAAACTGAATTGACCTCCTTTCGTGTCCTCTAATCCCCTCCAAAAGTGATCCGGATCCCTTCTGAAGTGGGACACCCTCAATCAACATGTTTACCGGGGTCACCGAATATCCCCTTCAAATGTTAAACAATTTGGTGGTGTTCATTGAAACTACCACTTTTGGAGGTTTGCAAAAGGGAAAGGAAGCCGAAACCCTGGTTGATCAAGCAGCGGGTGTTCGCTTGCCGAGGCCAAAGCCGAGCGCTGCCAAGGGTTTTGGAAAGCGCCTTGGCGAAGTGGGACGCAAAGCTGAACCAACCACTGGGTTTCGTTTTCGAGGTTCCGTTTTCGAGGTTTCATCGGTTCCAGCATTCCATATCCCACTTGGAGTCAAAGCACTTGCGCTGATTTGGGAGTCAACCGTGGGAGCCTCCAGCATGTTTGATACATGCAGGTGTTTGAAGAGGCGCAGGCACAGAATCTCGGGGTCAGATGGTGTACATATCTACATCTACATGTTTATATATATCTATATATGCTACTCCCCCCCTCCAAAACCCAGGTTTTGAACCTGGACAATTGCCACAATCACTGGGAAAAATGCTACTTTTGAGAAACATGTGTATTTTCGTTTTTGCGAACCGCATATTTTTCAAGTTCAAGCAGTAAATGTTGGCAAGTTCAATGAGTTAGTCATTCAAAAAGTCAGCAAGTCAGCTAATTAGTCAATTAAATAGTTGTAATGAACTAGCTCTAAAGCCAGTTAGCTAGTTAATTGGCTAATCAGTTAGTTATCTATCTAGCTGCGTAGTTAATTAGATAATACTGAAGGTATTCCCCTAATATTCCCCTTCCTTTACTAGTGAAATATTTGGGGAACACTAGGGGGTAGTGAGGAAACATTAGAAGTATACCAAGAGAATACTACTAGGGCAATACTAGGGGAATACCAGGGCAATACTAGGTAAATAATCAGGGAATACTCGGGCAATATTAAAGGTGAATACTAGGATAATACGTGGGAATACTGAGGGAATACTGAGGGAATACTGAGGGAATACTGAGGGAATACTGAGGGAATACTAGGGGTACACTCCCAAGCTCAATCTGTCTGACTTTTCTCAGGCTTCCTGACTAGGGCAATACTAGGGCACTACTAGGGAAGTACTAGGGGAATACTAAAGGTGAATACTGGAAGAATTGTAGGAGAATACTGAGAGAATACTAGGGGTATACCAAGAGAATACTTAAGGAATACCAGGGCAATACTAAATGTATTCCCCTAGTAATTCCATCCCTTTACTAGGGGAAATAGCAAGGGAATACTATGGGGTAGTGAGGAAATACTAGGGGTATACCAAGAGACTACTAAATTAACTGAATACTAGGGCAATAACGGGAATACTGGGGCAATCATAGGGCAATACTAAGGAAATACTCAGGGAATACTACGGCAATATTAAAGGTGAACATTAGGATAATATTAGGGGAATTCTGAGGGAATACTAGGGGTATACAAAAATAATATTTGAGGAATACTAGGGCAATACTGAAGGTATTCCCCTAGGATTCCCTTTCCCTTACTAAGAAATACTCGGGGCGTACGAAGAGAATACTAAAGGAATACTCGGGCAATACTAGGGAAGGGGGAATACTAAAGGAGAATACTAGGAGAATGCTAGGGGAATGCTGAGGGAATACGAGGGGTATACTCTCAAGCTCAATTTGTCTGACCTCTCAGGTTTCCTGGCTAGGGCGCTAGGGCAATACTAGGGGAATACTCAGAAAATACTAGGGGAGTAATAAAGGTGAATACTTGGGGAAACCTGAAAAACAACTGAACAAAAACTGAGAAACCAAGGATTCCGGGGGACATGCCTGGGGGGGCCGCCATGTCCCCCTGAATCCTTGGTTTTTCAGTTTTTTTTGGTTCAGTTTTATCAGTTTTTTCAGTTTCCAGCAAGGAAGAGATGCCCTTACGCAATCATAGTTCTTGGTTGCAGCATTGGCTGCCAAATGAGAGGCTTTTGACAGATGCAGACAGTGGGCCTGAAAAGTGTGTGTTCTGGCAGATGCAGGTTTTGGTGACAAAGCGCTGTAAATACCAGTGTTTTCTCACAAATCCTTTTTTTGGGAGGGGTACAATATATATATATATATCGGTATATATGTATATATATGTGTATATATATATATACATACATGTTAGTACATACGCACATGCCATTTCGGATCCAAAAGCAAATGACACTAAGAGATCAAACATGACAGTAAGGGTCGCTGTGTGTGTGTTCCTCGTCATTCAGTTTGTGAACATTTTCGGCGACTGGAACGCACAAGAAAAGTTAGGGGCCTGCTTGCTCGAAGGACCGCCGGCAAACCAGGCTGCTTGGAGTGCAATGTGCGAATTTGGAGGGCCAAAGGGCGGATGAGCTTTATTGATGATTGGGGTGGTTTTTCGCGAGAATGTCAGGGTGCCGGGTTCAGGGTTGCGCCAATTTGCGAAGACATACGCACCTGTGGCAGCCTGAGCTTTAGCATTTGGACGCAGCTTTGGCCGGCTTTCAGGCATCAATTGGTGGAGCTAGCTCAACTGATGCTGCGAGTTCGAGTTCAATCCGCCCTCGCTTCCGGCTCGGTTCGCTGTTTCCCGCCCAAGCGAGCTGCTTTGTCCGGCCCCAAAGATGTGTTGTGCCTGGTTTGTGCACAATGGGACTTAGGGACAGCCAGCATTAGACTGTACATATCGTTGACGCTGCGGAAGTATGAGGATGGAGACCACATAGTCGGTAGTCAACAGAAAAGAAGGCTCCATGTTTGCACACCATAAACGTATGAAAGCTCCATGACCAGTGCGTGCATGGGGAAGGGATAATGACCTCTTTATGGCGCAGGACACACCCTTTCTATTATGTGAAGTGCGATTGCAGCAACCCGATGGGGCACTAAGGTGGGTTCAAACTGGAACCCCGCGGAAGCCTCAGTATTTGGCGTTGCTGAAAGTTGGGTTCGGCACATGGCAGTTGAACATTATGTCGCATTGGCATCAGATTAGAGATTGAGATGCTGGCAATGCGTTTGTGTCAAGATTCGCCAATGAAATGTGGGAGTAAGCGATTTTGGCCTGAGTTTCAGGGTAGATTGAATCTTCAGGGAGAACACTCAGTCCTTCTATTTGGCAACCAGCCCTTCAGACAGAATACCCGCCCCCTCCAAGAAACCAAAACAGGATCCGTGAAGATGAACGAAGCAGACCCCGGAGGCACCATCCAGACAACATGCCGGTGCGGATCTCCAACGGCTTGACCCTGAGATCGTGCAAATCGTTGGGATGTTTGTCCAGCAACGACTTAAGCGTCTTGGCCAAAAGTAGAATGAGTTGTCTTCCGTTGGTAGTATCGGAATTCACTAGGTGAATTGATGAGACAATAGCAACAAACGGAACAAAAACAAGAGCGGTTTGCCGATATGTTTTTAGTTCCTATTTTGTCTCAGCCACGAGTATATTCTGAGCAGATGATCACCGAGTAATCTCTCATCCTCTCCTGGGCGCTGGTTCTTCCAACCCGACCACAACAAATGCCCGTTCTGCGGGAAACCGTTCACCAATCTGAAGTTCGGCCTCCAAGAAGCATGGAGAGAATCTGTGGCAAGGCAAATCCGTCGCCATAGTTTGCCCGGGTATTTGGCAGGTCGGGCCCCGAATGAAATTTGTAACGTTGAAGAGGCGCTGCCCTCCCTGTGACGGCACCGTGAAATCTCGGATCTCGTCGTTCGACAAAGAGCTAGCAGCTAATAAACTTATTTTGCGTGTCAGTGCCAGGGCCATGTGCACTGAAAGGTGCCACGTTATGCACTATTCAACGAAAGTGCGGCAAGTTGCGAGATTGCGGGCTGTTTTGCTCAGCAACCTTAGAAGAAGGGTTCCCAGAGTGGTTGACATGGATTTGTGGTGTTAGAAGCAAAGAGAACCCTCACTCGAACACAGCCGGTCGTGAGAGACCAGAATGCCATGAGGCTCGGCATGCTTTCCCGGAACTGGTGGTCGGAAAGACACCATGACGGTGATGCTGCCTGTGCCTCAGGGGCTAATTGTTTTGTTTATACTTTCGCTTTCCTTCAACCTGCTCTTAAAGCCAAAGATTGCACTGCTCCAGATGTTGTTTATCAAGTCTTTATTTGGAGGTGTGGACAGTCACAACTCTCTGAGCTGAGTGTTGACAGAACATTCACGCGCAAGTTGGTACGGTTGTACGCGTGCGATGGATGTGGGGGGGGGGGGGGGAAGGGGCAAAATCCTGGCCAGCGGCAAAATGTGAGGCGTCACAAGGGAACACATTTGTTTTTGTTGGTCAACATGGAACAAGGGCCGAAACCCAAAGGCCGAAACCCAAAAGCCCTGGCAGCTGTTGAGATGATGCTCAAACATATCTCTGAGCGAGAACAACTTGCATTGTTGTTTGCGGTCAAGTTCCCCTATGAATATTGATCTCATTGCTGTCATCAAACGCGTTATATAATGCTTCAGACCTACCCGCTCGGAACAATCCAATAACAGGATTTTGATCAAGCCTGACAAGCCCTTCCAAATGGATTATATGCCAATTGTTTTGGTGTTGGATGAATTTAGAGTCCACTGATGCATACATATGGGCGTCGTTTTTGCGGGATTCCTTTGCTGAGTCGTTTGAAGGGACCAAATGGAAGCCGCCCATGGGGTTCCGCCCATGGGTTCCCGCCATTCAAACACAAAGACGTACACACATTTATATGGGTGTTTCTTTTGGTGAGGGTACCCCTTTTTTGGTGGTTGGAAAGGAACGCCCCTAAAAACAACATATATATATATATATATATGGCCATGGGTCAAAACCCCGTACCCCCAGTGAACATCCCAATCCCCACTAAAATAGACTTGGGTGGTGCACCTACCAACCAAAATGGTACCGTTGGGTTTGACAACCACAGCCTTATGATCTGGAAGGGACCAACTCACGCTTTTCCTGTGGGATTCACAGGCCAGAGCTGCACCGGACCTGCCACCTACTGAAGCAGCCGTTGCTCTTCATGGTGGGGAATCGATTCGCCGCCGTGCGCTAGAGAGGGTAGCGCTTGTGGCAGGGTGCATTTCAATCGAAGGTTGGATCTGCTTCAAACTGTTTGTTGGTAGGTCTCAGTAGGCTCTTCACGCTAGAAAACCAACACAAAATCAAACATGTTCTGGCTAGACAACTCGGTCAGACGAAAATCTTAGAGGGCAGATGGCAACCGGCAAACATCCAATTAAGCAGCATGCTGGATTGGCCAAGAGTTCATTGCACTCCACTTGGCAGTGTGCACTTTAGGCTTGTCACGGGCATCAGATTTGAGTGACTCTCACATTTAGGGTCTAAGGCAGGGGCTACCAAGGACACAATTTTGAGGGCCCACCCCCTGCCCATCGCTGGTGTATGTGGAAAGAGAGGGACCGTTCAACAAAAACTAGCCTTTGGTGTCCAGCAGGCACGGCCTAATTTTTGTTGCATGGGCACCGTTTCTGGGATTGTTTAGGGGAACCAACAGGAAACTACCCATTTGAGTTCCCAATTTGGAGACACACCCATGTCACAACGGCAGCAAGTTGGAAGCCTTGCAAACCCCGCCATTCATCGATCGGTTCGTGGTTCACTTGCAATGCGTTGGTTTCCGTGCAAAGGAATTTCCGGAGTTTCTCTGGTTCCTCAATTCCGTTGTGCGGGTCCCAAGATCGGGGTCCGGGAACATCGAGTGGCCAGGACCGGCCTGCGGCCATGTTCCTGCTGGTGGACGGGCTCAGGGAAACCAGCGCCCGGGGCCAAAGGTTTTTCTAGGTACCCCAGACCCATGCAGGTGGCAGGAACGGTGAGCTAAACGCATTGAAAACGACAGCGAAATCTGAAAGGTTCCGCTTGGAGCAGCAACAGTTGTTTAGTCCCCCATGGCGCAATTTGTTGGGGCAGGTGAAACAACAGGTGTAGTGAGCGCGGATGGCGGCTTCGCCCAAAGCCCTTTGGCCCCGTGTGCATTGGCCGAGGCTGGTGCTGCCTTTTGCGCCCAGAGATTTCACACCTTCCTCCTGCCACGGCAGGGGCCGATGAGCGAGCGACGTGAGAGATGAGGTAAGGGACAGGCCCAACCCTCGCGGCTTTACGCCGGTCTTGGAAAGAACATAAAGAACGCTATACTTTGACTCAGTGACTCGACCTCGAACTATGTGGCACCTTGATTCAAATCGATTTTGTGCCTTGGGCAATCCGAGTCCTGCCTGAGGCTGAGCTCTCGGCAGGATGAGTTGGCGGCCTCGGTTTTTTTTTTTCTCAAGGTGCGGTCATTTTTTCATTTTAGATGGCGGCTCCACTAGACAATCCTTCAAGGTTCTGTGAAGATGTCCAGCAATCTGTGGTCTATTTGGGTCTGGGGACATGAGGTTGCTCACAGTCAGTGGGGCGGAACCCTGTTCTTATTTTGATGACGGGACCTGTCGACCATGCTGATTCATGTTTGAAATTCAAACTATGGACGGCGCGAAAACAAAAAGTCAAATTTGCTTGGTGCAGAAGCACAGCCTGCCACAAGCGCATGGGGCAGGAGGGGGCAGGGTGCTCGTTTGATTTTGGACGTGAGACATCACATTGCTGCATTTATGGATTCTGGATTCTGGATACTCATATTCACAGATAGATGACCCCAAAAACAGCTTCTAACATGATTTGAAGTTGCCCTTTTGCGGATTCTAGGTGCTTGTTCAACCACAATGCCTGGTTGACTCGAGTCTATTGGTCATCCGAACCCAAGAACACCGATTCCCAAACTGTCACTCTTAAATAATATGCTGCCTAGGGCCTCAACACCCATCAAAGGAATGCTGAGGATACAGACATATTTGAGCCTTTCAGGCCAGAGGACTTTGAGCTGATCGACATGGTGAACCAGGCCAGTCTTGAGATGTAGATTTCAAGTCGTGTTGTCCTGCGATCAATTGCAGTGGGCCCATCGTCCTAATGATTCGGCTACTTGCTTTGACATGGTGGACATGAATCCAACCATGTAAAGATGTCCACCAAGGGGTCCCCAAATTGGAGTCATACCCCTGTTGGCTTCTTCCAGTCGAGCGGATGTCACCGACCGAGCTGCTTCAGGCATGCAGGGTTCATGCCTTGCCCCCCGCTTTTGATTGAAGGAGACTAAGCACACATCACGTGTTTTGCCAGCGTTACTGCCATTGTCCCCGGAGGTCTTCCTTTGGCGGGTTTGGTGTATTTGGGCCATTCGTCTTCTGGTGGGCAACCCGTGCTTTGTGGTATTTGGGTTGGTTTCTCGCTCGTGGCCATTCCTCTTGTGTGGTACCCTCCAAGAAAAACATGGCTTGGTGACGTTCGGCCCCTTTTGGCTAACTGGGTTTCTTTTAGCACTGGAAGATTATGCCACGAAGTCATGCTCCCCTGCTTGACATGGACCCCCAAAACCATCTGGCAGTGGCTGAGAAGCCGCCCTGCTAGCGGTTTGCCCCTCCTGTTTAATTTTGAGCCACACCCACCTTTTGGGAAGGTTCCATGTTGATTTGCAAGGGCGCATTTGTTGGGCCACTGGAGGTGCAGCTGCTTGTTTTTTTGGGACCACTTTCCTGGCGTACGGCACTTTTTGGCAGAACACGACATTACCTTTGGTGCATTGTAATATGAGTTTCCTTGTGGGATGATGCTCAAAGGGGACCTCTTGGAGGGAGTTCCACCTTACCCGAGTGGGAGGGCATTTGTTTTTTTGCTTGCAGGCAGGGAGAACAGTTTTTTTTTGGTTGGAAAGCAGGCAGGGAGGCTTCAGTTTGAGGTGACGTCCTCATTCCCTGAGAAGCCTTGCCATGTCGACTTAAACGCGTGTAGGCCATCGAGGATCTGGACAAGTCCTTGCTGGAGAGCAATGCTCGCTATGCAGGCCCCGCGAAGTGCTCGTGTGATTCTTAGGTGGGAAATGGCCGGAAGTGGGCCCCTTTTGGTGGACATCAGAATTACCTGGTTGGGAATTGATGAATATGAAGATCAGCCTTTGAAATCGGGCCCTTTTCAAGACGGCAGTTCAAGCCCTTCTGTCAGCTTCCATGGTTTTTTGGACAGGGTAAGTGGCAAAGGATCCTTGAATGGATTTCTTGGGAATTGTACTCATAGGTCCTTTCCCAACTTGTTTTGCGAGTGCTTCAGACATTGAAATGCGCTGCTAAAGCATTTTGAGGGGTGCAGCGCTTGGATTTCAAATTGGAGGAGAGGCGGGTTTCGTTGAGGACGGCAACATGAAGCTGTATGGACATGACGAACGATGAAACACGTCTTGGGGAAGGGGTGTGCAGGTCTCAAATTGACAGGCCACCTCTTTGGGGCCATGGGGATGCAACATGCGAGAAGAACCCCTCGAACCTGCCAGGTTCTAGGCTTTTTTTTGAGGGGGGGGGGGCTTTTTTCTTGGGGGGGGGGACCCCTTGGGTTGGTTTCAAAGGGAACCAACCGGAGCACCACCATTTTGGGGTAAACACAGACGAGCCACCCATTGGGGGTTTCCTGCGCTGGAGGCTGCGGCTTGGCGCAGCCCTCAGAATTGGAAGCGTGAGAAGCCCAACTGAAGTCGGTGTCCGAGCCAAAGGGAGCAACACGACGGAACCCTTTGGGGTACCAAAAACATATTAATACCGGTGTGTCCTTTTTTTTGAGGCTACCCCCCTCTTCATGGGCTTTCAAGGGCAACCAACAGGAAAACCACACCATTTTGGGGGATCCGATCACGATTTTGACACCTGGCTGTGGGTCAAAACCAAGGGTACCACTTTGGGGTAGGTGCACCACCGAGGACTGGGGGTACGATTTGGCTTTTGACCCATGGCCACCTGAGCGAAAGCTTTCCCGTGTTTTCACCGCAGGCTTTGCTGCTGGTCCTCGGCCAGCGGGTGCTGGCGGCTTTCGGCATGTTGCGGCCGTGTGGCTGGCGGCTGGAAATACGTGGGGGACCTCCAAAATGGATGGCGTCCTTTGGTTTCCCGTTAAACCCACCCCAAAAAGAGTACCCTCAAAAAACAAATGCACCCAAATACAATACAACAGATGGAGCAATGAAGGGATCAGGATCTTGTTCCTGAGGTCGGTTGCCGGATCCCAGTGGCCTGCGTTTTGCCAGGTGGCCAACGTCGGCAACATCCGCGCTGTCATGACCGGGCCCCCCAGCGATGCCTTGGGCTTTGTGGCTTGGATGTGCCTTTTTTTGGAAGGATACCTCGTGTTTGTGGTTTGAAAGGGACACCAAAAGGACAGCCACCATTTCCTCACCCATGTTCAAAGTATGGGTGCTAAAGTGTTCGATATTTGCTGCGAGGTGCGACAAAGGTATTGACAGGACGTCCTTTAGGCTTCTGGCGGGAAGAGAGCAATCACTGGCGCGATTTCAGGTCAATGGACTTGTTGGCTGCAGGATAGAAATTGCAAAAAACAAGCTTTGAGCAAGAAGTCCACGCTGCCTGAAGCCAAATCGGCTCGTTTGCTTCATGAATTCAATCAGCACAGAATCACTATATCCCGTGGCCCCAACCCAAACTTTGTTCATTTTAGCCTTGATTAGGTACCATTTGTGTGAAAACGATTCTGTTTTTCCAGACCTATAGTCATTTTTTGGGGTGTCGGGGAAGGGGCGCACCACCCGTCGGTTTCAATTGTAAGCCAAAGGGAAACCGGATATCGTTGTTGGAGACCCCATGGATGTGAACATCTGGCCCCTTTTCGGCACCCTCCACAAGGCGGCACTGTCCCAAAAACGGCCCATGTTTTTCGACCACCTCAATAGTAGTAGCGGCGAACAAACATTGAATCGGGGTGTGTGCGCGTTTAAACCAATTTTAGCCATGATTACGGGGGGTAATAATGGGGTTAAAGTCATGATCAGGAATCAAGTGTCGGTTGTTAACAAGTCTACGGAACCCACATGAACTCGCCCAGATTGATCCATTTTTTGTCCGAATGGGTGCCATTGAATTCGATTGCTCGGATCGGCTGCACCTCAGGTGCACACCCCCCAAGGCGGAGAAGCCGCCTGGCAGCTGAGCTTCGGCTTTTGGCCGTACACGAGGGCCCCTTCTTGGGCCCTAGAAGCCTTGGGCGTTGATTCTACACCTACACCAGTTCTAGGGGAAAGTACCCCATTCTTTCCAGGGATCCTTCTCTTCAGGAACCATCAAAAAACCCAGGGGAAGCAGCTGGTTGAAAGAACGATGGTTGAACAGAATGGGGAATCAACCCCTAGAACCAGGCTTTTGTCGAGGTCCAACCGCTTGCAAATGGAGATCCTCGCATCGAATGGAGGGTTCGCTGATGCTAGGACTCCAAAGGACGGTTGGATCGTTTCACAAGAACATTTTGAATGAGCCACTGGCACTCATGTATCATATATAAGCATTGTTGTGGGCCCTGTGAGGATGAAACGGTTCCATCAACTAGTGAATGGCAATGTGTGGCAAGGAATGATTGCACTCTTGTTATTCTTGTGTGGCAAAGCCTAGAACAACCCTGTGCGGACAGGCAACGTCTATGTGCTCCAGGTTTCTTTTGAAGCTTCCGTCTGCAAGGTCGAAAGATATGTGGAATATTCGACCGCTGGTCGGCGGTCTGGCACTCAATGGACTGAGGGAAGGAAGGTGCTCTCATCCTTGCCTTCCCGATGTGTCCGTCTCATGGGGAACCCCCCCAAAAGGTGGCTTTGCTTTGGTTTCCCTTTGCTCCTCCCCCCCAGAAAAAAAAAAAGAAGAAGAAGAGCAAACGCAAATGCACACCGATGTCCCACTTGGTCCACAGACATGGCATTGAGATGGCCAGCTCCGATGAACCTGGATTGATGTCATGCTTCTTCCCTGCTGCAATGCGCGCTGAAACTTCTCTTGAAAATACGAATCGTGTCCGCAGAAGACCCTCGATGCCAAGTCCGATTTGTTTTGGAGCCTGGTACAAGCTCGTTTTTTCAGAAGGACTGAAGGGCGGAGATTGGACGTTCGCTGCTTGTGTGTTTGTGTGTGTTCCAATTGTCCGACTGCTGTTTTGCTCAGAGCTACCTTTCAAACCCTTACGACTGTTAGCCGTTCGACCGTATCCAGGCATCCAAGGCATCCAAGGCATCCACCTTTCGCTCCATTACAGGGGGTACCCGAGTACCCCGCCAGGCGGCCGCAGCGGCCGACCACTGGCGGAGGTGCAGAGACTCGAGCGGCTGCGGAGGCTTAAGGCGGGGAATGGACACGCGGGTCTTGAGACATCCCCATCCCCTTTGTCTGGGCAGTGAGTGCAGGAGTACGCGCCCCTGGACTTCGACGGGAAAGTCGGAGAGACGCTGAGCGCTGCCAGCGCCGGTGGCTCAGGGGCAGCCACAAACCTTAGAGATTTGAACTCGAGCGCTGCACACGCACGCGCACACAAACAACACTCAGGCCAAAAGGGCCAAAAAGGCAAGTCCTCTAACATTATCTTGTTTGTCTTTTGGGGGGGGGCTGAGAAGCCACTGGCGAACCCAACCAATGTTGAGCGTCTTGGAGAGCTGCATTGAGAGGGAATTGGAAGCGGTTGTCGATCGATATGCGTCCTTTTGACTTCCGCACGCCTAGTTCAAAGACGAAGGCTGTATGAGCCAGCTCCCACATACTTTCCAGGAGCGCCACAGGAATTTGTCCGAATCCCCAAACAGGGGTTGCCAAATTGGAACTGATTTGTTTTCTGGCATGTCAACAACTCTCGGGAGGGTACTTTCTTCAACCCCTCCCCCACTCGATCACCTACACATCACAACATATCACAGCATGAAGTGACACAGCATAGCATAGCACAACGGAGCCCAACCTGCACGATGTAGCAGGAAAGACTAAGGTGACATGACAAGCGCAACTTGATTACATCAGAGCGCGCGCGTCAGCTGTGAGCCATGGCGTATGGCGCTTCGCAGCTGCTGCGCTTGTGTGGTTTGCTGGGTGTGGCGGCCGGTTGGAGCCAAATCACGGCCAGCGGTTCCGCGCCATCTGCGCGGCACGCCGGTGTTGCCGTGGTGGACTCCAGCGATCGCTTGTGGATTTACGGCGGAAAAGACGCGGTGCCCGCTGACACCGCTGAGGTGTGGCGCTTGGACACGGTGACACCAAGCTGGACCCAAGTCTCCGTCACTGGCTCTGTGCCCCCTGCCCGGTCATACCACACAGCTGTTGTGGACTCCAACGACGTCATGTGGATCTTCGGCGGCATTACATGCTGCAGCACCTACTACAACGCTGTGTTTACCTTGAACACGGCGACAGAAGTTTGGGCTGAAGTCACTGCCACTGGCTCCTCGCCAACGGCTCGGCAGCAGCACACTGCGGTCATGGACTCCAGCGACCGCATGTGGGTCTTTGGTGGCGAGCTTAGCAACACCGACCTGGTGAACGAGGTGTATTTCCTCGACACACTAGCCGAGAATTGGGCCCAGGTCTCCACAAGTGGTATCCCACCTAGCCCAAGGGTAGAGCATGTTGCGGTCATGGACTCAAGCAACCGCATGTGGATCTTTGGCGGCGCTGATGCAGACGGCATCTCCGGGGGCTTGCATGTGTTGGACACAGTGGCAGCAACATGGACGACCGTTGTTGCGGCCAATACCCCTGACGGAAGACAGTCCACTCAGTTTGTCGCAGGGTCAGCTGAGATTATGTGGATCTGGAGTGGCACAAATGGTGCCAGTTTCTTGCCTGGATTTTGATTGACCTTCAACCTGTGTTGGCTTGGTTCCGTTGATGCTTCTCCTTTTGAGTCTCAAACAGTTTAGTCAGCAAGTCTGGAAGATTATTATAGTTTGTTTGGTAATTCGTTTCTTTTTTCATATCTCCAAGGAGGCTTCAGTCATATTTGTTCTTGTTCAGGGTTGATGGGACATTTCCGAGAAATTGCCCGGTGGAAGCGTCAGACTTCCTGGCCGACCTGCGCTACCTGGGTCCTGGGGGTGAGGTGTGGACTGAGGTCACCACCGGCGCCGCCGCCTCTGCGAGAAAAAGAAGTTATGTCGCCCGCGACTCGCAGAATCGCATGTGGCTCTTTGGAGGCAGGGAAGCGGGAACTTCTGCCGAGGTTGGGGCGGCCATTTTCAGGGGTATCGGAATCTACAGAGGGGGCGTACGTAGTATGTGCATGTGCCGGACACGTGATTCTTTCATGGCGTTGTTTTCGTGCGTTCATACAATATTTCAATCCGTGCCAGCACAGACCCCGAACAGCTGCGTGAAATACTAATAGGTTCACGAGCTCGTCGACGTTGCTGCCGTAGGCCATGCGGCACCGCAGGAGGTGCGTCTCGCTCGCAGCCTTCCCCCTCAGCAAGTCCTTGTGGGAATCAATGTGTTCGAGGTCCGATTGAGCCAACTTCACATCCTAGTGGCCTTTTCAACATCACTATGCAGTCGACTACCAGGTTCCCAGAGTTGCCGATAGGATGGAGCACCAAAGCCAAAGCTAGCCGATCAGGCCCCAAGCCCTAGACGCTCATCTCCCGCAGTGCGATGCCGCTCACGTGCTTCTGGGCCAGCAGGCCAAACGGCTCCGCTACCATAAACTATATCCAACTGGTTGCCAAGGACTGGTTGTGCAAAGCCGAATGCCCCGAGTCCGAAGGGTATGGCGAGTATCACAGGATTATGGATTGTTTCGCCCAGTGCCGCCTGCCTCTTCCTGCTAGACATCACTCAATTGTCTCGCGCGGGCCTCGATACCGCTGTTGGATTCCGAAAGACATGATTTTATAGACAAGAAACTCACATTTCCAGTCCAAAATCAACTTCCTCCCGCAGTGCGAAAAGCACCAACGGTTTTCTGCCCTGTTTTGTTTTGTGGAGTTGAATGTCACCCCCACCCATCCCAGTCACCTCCCCTGTTTGGAAAAGAAGGTCGGCGGACACCGTCACTTCCGAACTGTTTCCTCCCAGGGTCTGGGAAATGAACGAAACGAGATGGGAGTAGTTGAGCGAGCCCTGTTCGGAGGCTTCGATGTGTCCGCGCTTTCAGACTTGTGGTATTTACAGTTGCAGGGCACCACCACCACAATGTCAACATCCAGTTCTACCAAAACAAGCTCTACTGCGACCAGCTCCACTTCAAGCACCGGCACTACGTCCAGTTCCAACACTGCCACATCAAGCTCCAGCAGTACAACATCAAGCTATACTAAGACCAGCTCCAGCTCTACCTTCTCCAGCACGACCACGTCAAGCACCAGCACTAGCACGTCCAGTTCTAGCGCTGCCACAACAAGTTTCAGCAGCACCACGACCAGTTCTACTGCGACCAGCTCCAGCTCCAGCTCTGCCTTCTCCAGCACGACCACGTCAAGCACCAGCACTAGCACGTCAAGTTCCAGCGCTGCCACAACAGGTTTCAGCAGCACCACGACCAGTTCTACTGCGACCAGCTCCAGCTCCAGCTCTGCCTTCTCCAGCACGACCACGTCAAGCACCAGCACTAGCACGTCCAGTTCTAGCGCTGCCACAACAAGTTTCAGCAGCACCACGACCAGTTCTACTGCGACCAGCTCCAGCTCCAGCTCTGCCTTCTCCAGCACGACCACGTCAAGCACCAGCACTAGCACGTCAAGATCCAGCGCTGCCACATCAGGTTTCAGCAGCACCACGACCAGTTCTACTGCGACCGGCTCCACCTCCAGCACTACAAGTTTGAGCACCACCACGTCAAGCACCAGTTCAAGCTCTAGTACAACTAGCTCGCTTTCTTCAACTTTAAGCCCGAGTTCTAGCACTACTTCGAGTTCCAGTGCTACCATGGGCGCGACACTTCCAGAGACTGGAGGCAACTTTGTTGTTGCCAAAGCCCTTGAGGTCAATGTCAGGTCTTTAGTAACACAGCTCAGCTCAGATAATGTCTCAACAGCCTTGACTCCGCTTGGCACAATGACAGCAGTGAAATTGACGGACCAATCGCCAGAAAGTGGCTTTGCAATGGTTAGTCACACGATTGACAGCAGCACATCTACTGCATTGATTCCCACAGAGACCCTTCAGAATGGCAGCTATGGCTTTCTAGTGATCACGAGCTTCAATGGAGAGATGGGCAAGGATCTCATGGGGAAGGGAGTTTCGGCAGCGTCAAGTGCTGGCAATCCTTTGATTTTTGCCACAGATGCCGTGGACGTTTCATGGTTTAGCTCCGACCTGTCTGTAGTCCATGTGACGTCCGCCGAGCCGATCTTTATAAAGTTGTCGATGGCCAATCCTGAGCCATCGTTGTTTTGCGCCTATCAGCTCCCAGACGGAAGTTGGTCAACGGAGGGTGTACGCTGGGCAACAGCAGAGGAGCTTGAGCAGTTCAGAGGGGTTGACACTTCAGGCGCGTGGTGTGCTACATCTCACCTCTCCATTTTCGCCATTTTTGTAGATGTGCTCCTCGATTGCACGAACATCAATGTGTTGTCACCTGAAAACATGCGAGAAATCATCGAGCGGCCAGACTGGTGGACACGACCTCCTTCGTTGTGCTTGTGGTCGCTGAGCGCGGTCTTGTTGCTCGTGGTGGCTGCTGGCGTTATGCGCGACGACCGAGACCTGTGGCAGGCCAAGTTTTTTTTCACTGAGACGTCGGCTTTTCCTCAAGCGAGCTGTTGCCGTTGCAGATGTGGTTGTGCCAGAAGGAACAAGAGCCAACGTCCGTCTCCTGACATGCTTGCAGCAATGCAAGCCTTGAAGAAGATGCTGCCTTACAACAAGCTGCAGGAAAGCATTCTTTGTCAAAACGCATTGAGAGAAGCGTCCTTACAACACGGGCTCCACACCAATTTTATTGAAGAGCACATATGGGGTGCCGAAGGCTGGGTCCAAGGTAGCCTCGCGTTACAGAAGTCTACTGGCCTGAAAGCAGTGGCTCTGCGTGTGAAGGACAACTTGCCTTCTGCATATGTAAAGGTTCACACATCTCGCTTGCGCTGCTGGTTTTCCACTTTTGTCTCTACAAATCCTCTCTTTGAGATGCACCAGTTTGACCTGCACCTCACTGCAGCCAAACGTGCCAAGATTTTCATGGACTGCATCCTTGGCTCGCTTGCTTTTGTGGCCTTGTTCTTCTCTGTTGATGGTAGTGCAGTTGCTGCCAGAAGCCCTGAAGACTGCCCCGTTGAGCAGACCTCTTTCCTTTGGCTTACCTTCGTAGCATCCTTCAGCATCTTTTTGAATTTCATCCCACGCAGCCTGTTTCAATGCCTCGGTTTCCGCCGCTTTGTGCATGTGGATAGTCCTGCTGCCCAGAGTTGGAACATGTTGATTCACCATTTTCAAGATGTCAGATTCTGGATTCTGGGTTCTTGCCTCACTGCCCTACACATGCTCATCATTATGGCCTTCCTCGCAAATCTCGACCCATCAGACGAGTGGAAATGGTTATTTTCCCTCACGTAGGTAGTGGTCCGCAAGCTCCTTTTGGTGCCATTATTGGCATGCACCATCTCCGGCATCGTTTCGGAGATTGGCGGTGTGTGGAAGCCCCAGGTGATTGTCTCTCCCCCAAAGAAGCTCGGTGAGGATTGAAAACCTTTCTTTTCTTTGAGTTGCTTATTTGAAGCCAAGTAAATGTAGTGTTGTATGTTTAAGGTTCCTACTTGACTGCAGGAAATTTGGTTTGAATTTTGATGATCTTCACGGGTTTGGCGGATTTCAAGCGGAGATTCAAGATGAAGCAGACAAGTCATCGATTTGGAGCGAGAAAGTTCGGGAACTAGCAGGGCGAGGTCTTACACTCAGACAGTTGCTTGATTTCTATGCAGATCTGGTGTGTCACCCTCAGATGATGCCACACTTTGACGCTTGATGTCTAAAGCATAGTTTTGATCTTTGGGATGTTCAACTCTGCATCCTTTGACACCTAGAAACAATTGAATGCTTCTTGACTGCCTTTTTGCGCACCGGAGGATCCGAACTTCTCAACAACGCATGATGTTGTGTGGCACGCCATCATTCCGAGCTCCATGCGGCTGGGCGAAGCTCGCACCTTCGTCGTCCAGGTGCACCGCGCTGTTGGCCTCGAATGCTCTCCCTGTTGCGTGCTTTGTGTTTGCCGTCAGCATGGTGAGCCGCTTCTCAAGCCTTGGAAAAGGGGTGGAAGCTGTGGAAGCTCACTTGTCGGATGGGGTGAGACCGTCCTTCTGCAAGATGTTTTGCCAGAAGAAGGCCTGTATTTTGCAGTGCGGGGCCCGCAGAACCAGGCAAGAGTGGAAGAAGAAGTGTTCTGCATCTTGCCTAGCTCTTCATTCTGGTACGGCTCGAGGGAAACGGATATCCGTCTTGGGGCAGGTGCGTTGGTGGCCTCGGTCGTTCCGTGTGACTCACTTGGAGAAGCGTGTGATATTCTGGAATCAGGCGACATCAGGCTTTTCTTCAAAGGAGATCCAGAGAATATGGAGGAACATGCCATTAATCCTGTGCCACTTGCAATTTCAATTGGCCACTCCTTGGTTGAACATGACGCCCAAGACGAAGGCAGATCCAAGGGATTTGCATACGCAACAAGCATCAATGGCGGAAGGCCGTGCTTGGCGCAGAAGATGGTAACTCACAGCTGGGGCAACAAGTTCTGCCATTTGATCAGCGCGATTTTCTCGGATGCTCTCGAAGAGGAGACCTACGACATGGTCGCGCAGTTGTTGATTTCCAAGGACTTTGAAGGAGTGTCCGCCAGGTTGCAGCAAAAGAAGAAGCTGGATATTCCATACTGGGTGTGCGCGTTTTCTGTCAATCAGCACGCAGGAATTTGTGCCAGGGTACCACCCTATGACTCCAGGGGCTATGAATTTGCCATCTGCAGGTGCACAACAGCCAAGCATTTCGAGGGAGATTTGAGTGAGATGAACAAGTTTGACGACTCTCAGATGCTCAACAACATTTTGGATCATTGAGTTTGACAATTCAGGTAGGAAGTAATTGTTGGTGCTCCGCGAAAGATTCACCAGACCAACGTTTGGGCATTTGCAGGACATGATGGCATTCTTGAAGCAGCACCATCGGCAGAAGTCGCAGGTCTGGCCTTCGGCATGTTGTTCGGGCCCTGTCAGTTTGCTATTGATGAATTGCAGCGTTTGACTGAAACCAATGCAGGAAAGGTCCCTGAGCAAGCTCACTAGTTAAAACAAACTAGGCAGTTGTCACGACTGGCACGAAAGTGTGGGTCAGCACAAGTCCGCTACGGACGCCATATCGAGAACCCTTCAGGTGCACTTGGAGCAGGTAGTGGCAATGGAGGTCGACTTTGCCTTGCTCACCAGAGTGTGGTGTGTCGCCGAGCTAGCCGAAGCTGACAAACTGCATTTGCATCAGTCTGTGAAGACCCATTCTGCATCGTCGCGGGAAAAGTGCGTGGACAAATTGCTTCAGCTCGACGTGAGGGAAGCTCAGGCTTCTTTTCCAGCTGACAAGGATTTGGTCCTGAGCAAGATTGAAGACGTGACTTGGTTGCCAACGCCAATCTGATTCGGGTGTGGTTTTTATGCATGCATCTCAACGGCCCAAAAAGGTTCCCACTTGCGTGAATCTTTCAGCCTGAGGTGAATGTGTTCAATCGCCAACTTCAAGGCTTGATGTTGCAGCGTTTGGGCACCTTCCTGGCGATGAACCGGGTCACCGCCTCTGCGGCCGCCGTGTTGGACGATGCTTTGGGGGCGGCGTTGAGCATTCTGACGGGCTAATCAGCGAGAGGTGATGAAATGCCGCAAGTTTCACAAGAGCAGGGTGTTCGGAAATGCGGTTGGGCGCGCTTCTTCTGACGGCGTCGAGGCGCCCAAAGGGCAAAGGGCATTCTGGATTGTGTAAACATCACTAGAGAGTAAACATCACTAGAGAGTGCTGGAGTGATGTTTCCGGGACAAATGTAGGGAGCCCTGTCATGCCCATTTCTTCTCTATTTCCGGCAGGTTCCCCTTGAACATCAGCCAACAACACACGGATCCTTTGCGTTTTGATGCCCACTGGTGTGAGATGCATGTTTCATTGGCACGAATTCCGTCAACTAGCCAAGGGTCAAGGCCCATTGTTTAGGCTCCTTTGCACTCTGAACAAATTGAATAGCGTCCGTTTGGCACCAACGGAACCTCGGTCTCCTGTGGGAAGGGTCACTTGGTAGCCTTCGAAGGGGACTCAAACACTCTCCAGGGAGCCCTATTTTTCCATGTCCGTGTTAGGGACTTCCGTTTTCACGATTTGGTTTTCAACCTTGCCGTGAATCCTAGGGATTATGTACTTTAGGTGTGTGAGCTATACTGTTTGCCCAAATGGTTTTACAAACGATGTATAGAACGAGAAGCAGCCAATGATTTCATGAAATGATCGCTTCTCAGGCCTGATGTTTTCTGAAATCTCGTGGTTGCTCCATCGAATCTGATTAGGCCTTCGCATTGCGAGAAAACCAACACCCCTCCGCAAAAGGTTGTACCCTCCGCAAAAGCAGAGTCCCCCTTCCAAAAGGGTAGATTTGTTGCCCGCAAAAGGTTTTCCGTGTGAAGTGAGGAACATGTCCAACTTTGCAGGGCAACCCTGCCAAAAGCACCAAACAGCACCAAACAGCACAAACATCACCAAAGCAAATATTATGGGAATGGGTGGGCCAAGGCTTGAGGGCCACTTGAAAACACATGTTTAATTCATGATCATGAGAGCATCATGTGAGGATTCAGCCTCTGGACAACTGGGTGCAAGGGTCAATAAAGGCACGTTTCTCGCCGTTGGCCAGTCGAGCCGCCTATCCGTTGGTTTCTTTGGCTTTCCTTAAGTGGACCGCCTATTATTTTATTGAAGCTCTCCGGATGGACTTGGATCCAAAGCGATCCACGTACATGCAACCAGGGAACCTGTGTCAGCTGCTGAACGCGGACCTTCGAAGGCAAATTGAGGAGAATGGGAAATACTGCAAAGAAGCACATCTGTTTCGTCCCTTTTGGAGGGGATCGGACTTTGTCGGCTCCATGTTCAGTTTTGACTTGCACCGCGGAAGGCGGGAATCACATGAATCTATGCTTCGCTGCCGGTGGTGAGAGGATGGAGCGTTGGAGTGGTGTTTCTTTCTCAGTGTGTTTGGTTGCTGAGTTTCATCTTTTTTTTCTTCCGCCTGGCTGCGTAGCTGTTTGACCCCAAGGGCCCATTGCGCCTCTGAGTGGTTGGGCAATTTGGGTTTGCCTCATCGTTGACTCCCTGAGACCCCGTGAATTCCAGGGCCCCATGTCAACGGCTTGTGAATCTCACTTACGGCGTGGATTTGTCGCTCCCCTCAGCACGTCCGAAAGATTTGGAAAGAGAAGACAAGGCCGCAACTCAGCCAACCCTCGCTCTCCGCTGCACGTGCGTTTAGCCCCGAGCGGAGAACCAAAAGGATGCCCGCATTTGTAGGGGCTCGATTGCCATTTCTGGAAGCACCAACTGCATTCAATGAGGGAAGGCCAATTCCTGGCGGGCGAAGCAAAGTTCAGGAGACGGATTGCAACTCAGACAAACAAAATCAGAAAGCAGTCAAGCAAAATTCAGAAAACACAGATGCGGCGCTGCCATGTCGGGGAGGGTTGGGGATGGTCGGACGGTTGGGATGGTCGGGATGCTATGTTCGGGATGCTGGGGATGGTGGGGGCGGACAGGATGGTCGGAACATTCACGTGAATACATATCTACATATTGCGCACACGTGTATGTACGCATATTTGTATATAAGTCTACAAATGTATCAATTACTGTATGCATGTGTTTGTGGTTACGCACACAGCTTTTAGTGTCACTTTCGCATGGACGTTTGCTGTGGTTGAAATTCTGCCAATTCTCGATAAAGGGGCCGCCGAGGGGTATGCGCAACGCAGCCATCAGGTCCAAACCGATGAGGGGCACAGTCTTGTTGCCCCTGTGCACGTTCCCTTTGGGTGCTCGTTTTGGAGGCACTCTCGTTGGCAAGTCCCCGGCCTCTCTCCGGAGCCTATCCAAACTCTCTCGCGCCATCCCAGTCCAGCGGCGTTTCCTTTGGCTCGCAGAGTCCCAGTTTCGGGGCGCAGCGGCGCCGCTCCGCTCGATGCCGAAGCTTTGCTTCATCGCGGACCAAGCGACGCCCCACGGGCAGGCTCTGCTGAAGCTGATCGATGAGCTCCCGGAGCTGCGTGGATGAAGAGGGCGGCTGAAGTTTCTGGAGCTACCAAGTAGTTGTCATGATGTCATGGTTCCTTTCGCTTGCTGTCCCGAACTTTTTCGAAAGGGGCACACCCAATTCTAGGACACACCCGCATGTGTGTGTGTGTGTGTGTGTGTGTGTGTGTGTGTGTGTGTGTGTGTGTGTGTGTGTGTGTGTGTGTGTGTGTGTGTGTGTGTGTGTGTGTGTGTGTGTGTTGCCCCCCCCCCCCAGGTTTGTTGGGTCACTCTTTGCCGTCGTCAAAGCAACAGTTTTGCACATTTCGTTGCCATGGCCGCGTGGCAAACTCAGATACTGTTGGGCGCTGTAGGGCGCAAGGTCAAGGGTATGTCCGATTTTTTGTTGATCCACTTCAAACTTCCGGATCAGCAGTGAGGTTGTTGCGCGGCAAGTCGGATTTCAAGGCAATGTTTGTCATCAGCAGTGTCACCATGCTAAAATACCGATATGACTTGTGTGTCTAAAAGCTGGACCAGGTTTCACGTGTTTCATCACAGTCACGCCCATGTGTTTACATTCATCAGCCCCTGAGACGATGTGAGTCGGTTTGCCAGGAATGCCCATGGTATTGGAATCTGTTCGAGGGCTCGGGGAGAAGAGCGGAGTCGCTGAGAGTTGAGTGCGAAGGTGCAAAATCAGTTGGTTGAACCATGGTCCGGTTGGCTGCTTGTTGCCCCTCTTGTCTATGGGCGCACCATCGCGCCACAAAAAAAGTCGTGGCCCCCCCCCATTGCGCAAAAAAAGAAAGTCGTGGACCCCTATCGCGGAAAAGAAACAAGTCGTGGCCATCCCCAAAAAGGCCGCGCAAGGCGTTTTTTTTCTCCCTTGGCCAATCCGCCAATCCGCCGAGGAAAGGGTTGCTGGGCAACACCTTGGAGGAGTTCCAAGAGGCCGAGCTTCTGAAGGCATCGACAAGCGGGCCATGGATTCAACTGGTGGAGCGACCATGGAGCGACCATTTTGGGCTTGTGTCAGGGACTAAACCGCCATTTGAACCATCATTTTTTCCCTGGGGAGCTGGGGGTCTTGTTGAAGCTCAGTGTGCTCAATGCCTTGAGCACATGGGCGTTTGCCCCTTTTGAGGCTCGGTGCCCAATTTGCTTTGGGCCTTCCCTTTAAACGGGAAACCGACGCCCATTTTGGGACAAACGCATTTGGCGACACCACTTGACATGAGGGACTTTGCAAGCCACCTTTATGGCATGAAACTTGGACTGCTGCAATTCACTGTTTTTTTGGGCTGCTGGAGCAGGAAAGACATTGGCTTGAGTCTGACTCTATGAGTTGAAGTGGGAGCCGACAGGCATTCACGTTTGCGAATTGAAGTTGGAAAGGGAACCCGCAAGGCCAGCTGCCACCGCACAAATGGGCCAGACGAGTCAGCGGACCGTGAGCTGACCAGAGCGGCAGTCACTTCACTGACAGCCCCCAAGTGACATTGTTGAAGGCTACCTCATTGAAGAGATGGTCCGTTCAGACATGATAGAGAGGCAGGACTCTGCATCAGGTGTGTTCAATTTGTTGTTGCTGTCAGGGTGTGTGTGTGTGTGCCTTTGCAGTCGGTGCTGACGTCCAGTTCTGCCTCTGTGCTTGTGGAATCCTGGGAAGGTAGGAATGCTTTTGCGAGGCAGGGGTTCGCCGACGAGAGCAGTGGACCGAGCAAAAGCTCCAGTGATTGCGTTTTAGCGCCGTGCTTAAACATGATCAAGGGCATCGTTTGAGCTCTTGGCATAGTCGGTCGCTTGACTGTTTGCCGAGTTTTGCTAGTTGAACGAACCTGGCTCCTAAATTCAATCACTACTATCAACTCCAAATTTATGGTTGGATGTTTGGCTGGGTTGTTGTTTGGTTGGTTGATTGGCCAATCTAAATTTGTTCGATCGTTTCAGGATGCTTCAGGACAAGGTTCTGGTTGTTGTGTTTTTGTTGGTAGTAGTGTTGCTTGTTGCCTGGCAAACATCAGCCCAGCCATTAAAAACCAAAGAAAGCCCAGCCCCAACCCCAATTCAGCCCAAAGCCGCTCACAAGGCCATGCCTAAACAAGGCCAACGCAACCAACTCGAAGAAATGCACACGCCTGTAAAGTTCAGAGTAATCGTCAAATTGCCTGCAACATGTGCATGTATTTCTCACGAAGAACGCACACAAGTGCATTTGCCCCAGACCAACACATTTGCTTGTGTGTTTTCCCACAAACACGTGCTTCTGTTATTGCTACTGAGAGACAACACTGCACATGTACTTTGCTTCAAGAAACCTGCATGTGCGTGAGTTTCCCTCGACAAAAACCGGCTCACAGGCCGTGTTGTGCCAATACAGCTCGTGACGACTTTGCATAGGTGGATGTGCTGGTGCTAGCGGTCTTTGCTGGAGGCAACGCGGCGATCATCCCTGACCTGTGGCCAAAGCTGAAGCAGTTGATGCTCGGGCGATGATTGGGTCAGTACGGGCAGCACCTGGGAAATCGAAGGGTCGCGGACAGTGCCTGAGAAATAGGGGCAACCTTTTGCCAAGCAGCCAAGCAATGGTTTGACATTCCAGTTGTGTTTGTCTCAAGTAGGATTCTGGGTAGACCCGTTGAAATTAAATTTCTGATTCTGTCCTCTGTTGAAGGGCTTTGTTCCATGTGTTTCACAGGCACATGCACCTTCGTCAGTTGGCAGGATTTGCCGGCCTATGGCCAGCAGAAATCCGGAAAATGCCTGGATTGACCTTTGGTTCCCTCATGTTCGCTTTATAACCAAAGCAGACAATTCGTTCAACATTCCGGTTGTTGTTTGCAACCAAGCCAAAAGGTTTGAAAACCCCAGCTCTCTTTTTCCAACCAATCAGTGATTCAACATTTCACCTGTTGTTTTTTTTCTCTACTTACTCGAGCTTTATTAAGTTCCCAGCCTATTTTCAGGTTACCCAATTGGTGGTTTGGATTGGAAGTGGAGGGCAAATGGGAAACCAGCCCTTGTCCACCAAACCACCGGGTTCCAAAAAATCGCCAACAACAGTGGGAAGCTGATGTTGTGGTTTCCCTTTAGCCACCCCAACTGCTTCTTCCTTGTGTTTTGTGGTTTCCCCCTTTCGCCCCAACGAGGCTTCTCCCAGTTGGGAATACTCCGAGGAAGTGGATCCACAGCCTGGCGGCGGGGGTGGACACCTTGGTGCCGGTGCTGAAGGCCTTGGACGGCGGCGAGGCGCTGCCGTTGACCAACGCCAAGGGCGCCTTCTCCAGCGCCTCCGACGGTCGGGGGGCTGGGCTGGGGTGTTGTGTGGCTGATAATTGGAGGCCTGGGCACGCAAATTTGGAGTGGGGGGGCTTTGAGTTTGGGATCCCTTGCATTTGGCTCAAAGGACCAGAATTGTGAAACACATATTTTCCTGTTGGTGGCTGCATGAGTTTCCCATGGGTAGAGTGGTGTTAGGGTGGAGGCCAATAATGAGGTGCTAGCGCCAGGTTCAGGTGCTGGACCGAAGGTGGGTGCACGAATAGACGAGTTTAGACACATTCCTGGTATCCATTCGCGCAAGGGGTTTGGCCTCCTGATGTCATTCAGCTCCAGAGATTGAATGAGGATTTACAACGCCTTGACAGAAGTAGCCCAAGCTGACTTGAAACCACTTGACATGTTATTTTTCCCCAAACAGTTTATTGTTGGGGTTCTTAATTCTTACTAAGAATTGATGCTGGCACGAGATGGTTTGGCCTTGTCTCCCGGCTTGTTTCCTCTTTGTCTCCCCGCTTGTTTCCATTTGTGTCCCCACTTGTTTCCTCACGCGCTTGCTGGGCTGGATGCTGTCGAGCAGGGCATAAGTAAGATCAGGTTTGCTGCTGGTTGAGTTAGGTGCTGAGAACAGCTCCTGACGCAATTGAGCCAGATTCTCACTGTTTGGGGTCGACGATGGTGTATTTTTTCGCTCACACCTGGCAGAGTGCCTGCAACGCCCTGCAACCTCGTGGGTAGATCTTACCGGTATGGACGAGTTCTACGGGCTCATGAAGCTTGATCTCTTTGGGAGCTTCTGAAGCTCAGAGACAACATCCCTACCGCCCAGAGAGGTCTAATTATTTTCTCTCATTGTTGTTTTTTTTTGTTGGGGGGGATGGGATGCGGTTGGGGTTGCATTGCGGGTTGCCTTGCAAGTCAACCAAGCAGAAAATCAGCCAAGAATGTCAACGCATCAACCAACCGAAAATCAGCCAATCAAACAACCAACCACCCAAACCAACACAAATCCAACAACCAACAAGTCAACAAGCCAAAAATCACACAAGCCATGCATGAGGATCCCTGGCGGAGTATGCCATCGCCGCCATGCTGCACTTCAACAAGCAGATCCCCAGGCTCCAGGCGAGTCCGGGTCGGAACCCAACTCGCTTCAGAAACGGGTCCACAGGGTTCCTTAGATCTGAAGTATGTGTTTCAAGGAAACCAGATTGCTCGACCTGGGTGAAATCCAGTGACCCGGTTGGTCAACAGGGGGGAGGGGGAGGGCTTTGTTTTGGACAGTTTGCAGGTGATTTTCTCAAAAGGGAAAACTAAAGCGCGGGAATGTATCCCCAAATTCAATTCTTTCCTCATGTCGTGAATGAGGTGGAGGTTCCCCAAAGCGAGCCGCTTATTCCGGAAGAGGTGAGCCCCATGCAGATGACTCGTGGACGTGAGGGGTTTCTATTTTTCAACCCCTCCTGCTTTTCAGCCACATAAAAATGGGGCGCCTGTTTGCGTGTCAGCATCCGTGGGGTCCTGTGGGATGTCAGGGCAACCGCGCGGGGGGCGTTTGGGAGAAGTTCCCGATGGGCGAGCTGCACGGCGCCACCGTTGGCTTCATCGGCTTCGGGGACATCGCCCAGCAGACGGCGAGGCTCTGCCGGGCCTTCGGCATGCGCCTGGGACCGGGGACCCCCGTTTGTTGGGGGAGACCGGGGTGGGAAGGGTTGTTAAAAATGGAGAGGGGTACGCTCCCCATGGACAAAGAGGAGTTTATAGCCTCCCAACATGGAGCCTGATTGGTGGGCTTCTGGAGGATTTTTGTGTTTAAGGGGCCTTCTGCTGAATTTTATGTGAGTGGGTGGCAGGGAGGGTGCGATCATGCACCGCAGGCGAGTAAAGACCCAGCTCGTGGCTTGCTTTCGGAATCCTTGCGCTGCCTTCCCAAACGGGCCATTTTGAGGAGACCTCGAACAGGCGCTTAACGGGAGATGATCGGAATACGGTCAGCAAAGGATGCGGTCTTCGGGGTCTCTGTTGAAATGGCCGAGGGAGCTCTTTGGGACACCTCAGGACATGGAAGCACAGGTACTCCTTTGGACGGCAAAGTCCTCTTCGCAAAGGTTCCCGGGATCCTTCAGGTTAGCCTGAGGGAGGGTACGCAGCTGAGGCGCGTGGTGGCCTACAGAAATAGCAAGGGCTTGGAGGGGGAGGCAGATGAGGTGTTTTACGCCAGCGACCCCAAGGCCAAAGAGGAGCCTTGGCGCCAGAGACCAACCAAGCGCGTGGGAAAAGCGTTGACTGGCAGGGAATATCGCACTCATTTGTGGAGGCATCTCACTTTGGGGGTCTTGTTTCCGGTTCCATGCTGGTTTTCAGGCCAATATCCCTTTTTGAATGTGTCTGGCTGCTCACTGAGATATCCATGTCGTATCCACAGGATTAGGGACGCTGGTCAGTTCAGCCAGGCTCAGCAACAAAGCAAGGGAACCACGCAAGGGTTCCCAAGCCCTGACCATGACAGCGGAGTGCGAACATAATTATGTTGAATCAGGCAACTACTCGATGTGCCTTTGGTTTCCCTTTAAAGGAACCCCAAAGGCGGTGTCCTCGCAAATCACACCCACATAGCTTCTTGTGTGTGCTTTTGGAAGGCCCAACAATGGTTCCGCTAATTTTGACACATCCAAGTTGCTCAGGAGGTTTTCAAGCAATCGGACTACGTGGTCTGCACGCTTCCGGGTGGCGACTCCACCTACCACGCCTGCGGGGCCGCTTGACTATGGAATGAGAGGAACTCGGTGCCAGATACTACCATGATGGGTCCTGGGAATGGTTGGCAGTTGCATGCTCACATTGGCTGAGAACAGGCAAGTTGGGGAAAACAGAAGGACTGAAGGTCTTGAGTCCGGCTTTCAACGTCAAAATGCGGGACCCTTCGGCCCATTGCGGGCAGCCTGGGTGCAATCAATTGTTTGCAGGATGCATGGCCACGAGAAGAGCTTCTGAGCAGGAGTTCCGGTAACGAGAGTATCAACAATGAACTCACATCATGCTCCAAGATGAAGAAGCCATAAGAAAATTTGTCCAGGACCATGGTGGCGACCATCCCCGCTGGGGGGGGGGGCCTGTGGGCATCCTTTCACGAAAAAAAAATCGACCACATCACACTTGTCACCGGATGCAGCCAACGTTTTTCAAACAGTGAGTGGTTCCACATCTGAGGCAGAACTCTGTTTTCTTCCCTGCTTTGCCTTCGGTGGTCTCAACATGTATGAAAGGTGATGTGTCTCTCCTGATTTTCTTTGGCAGAGGAATAGAGGAGCACACCCAACAAGTAGATAGCATACGCGGCCTCAATGGTCCAAAGCTTCTTGTGTTCCAAGCTATGGCAACACAGCTACCCTACGTTCAGAGAGCATGAATCAAGCCTGGCCTGACCGAAGGGAGTTTTGTGAAAGACCCTTAAGTTCAACTCCATATTGTTGGTAGAAGTAGCTAGAGCCCCAGAAGTGCTTTTGGGATTCCAACGTCGACCCCTTTAAGCGCCACTAGAAAGCATCATGTTTGGCACCCCATGTTTGGAAGGTCGGCCTTTGCGCCGTCACATTTGGTCCGGGCTGCAGGGGAAGTCACTATAGGCCCAGCCCCCAAGGCTCCCGAGTTTGCCGCCGGGGCGCTCAGATGAGTCCAAACACCGTTTCGAGTCTGCCAATGGGCCGACGTGTTTGAACATTGTTCCACAAGTGCCTTTTTGGGGTGATTTGGGAAACCAAAGCGAAGCCAAATCAAGTGCCATATAGGATGTTTTCAGTTGGAAGTTGACTTTCTGTTGTGTGTTCTTTGTGAAAAATGGTCACCCAAAAAGGGTGCAGTTGTTCTAGGTTGCTGGACACCTGGCTTGGCTGTGCTGTTTGAGCCATTGCCCGACCGTATTGGCTTTGATTCCAACCTCTTCAAATGGGTAGGTGTCGGAACTGGTTGAACCCGCGGCCGTTCCATGGTCTGAGTTCGATGCTGGCTCGCGAAAAGGCACAAAGGCCCGGAAGTTGGGTGCTTAGTTTTGACGCACAGCCAAGTGGTTCGTTGTAGGAACAGCAGCATGGGCATTTGATGTAGGTTCCTACTTGATGTCATAGCCTGGTGCACCAGGAGCAACTCAAAAGACAAGACAACTCTCCCTAAACCCCGTCTCTCTCCTGCCTTAACCAAAGCATCTCTTAATGGAACCTTAGGTCTCATTCGAGTTGCTGCCCGGAATTTTAAACGTCCTGTATGTATTGTCATGAGGGCTTGTCACTTTGCACATGTCATTTCTCCTTTGCAGTCTCTTGTTGTGGAGTCGGTACCTTTTGGGATGGAGGGACACTGACGCGATGGACACAAAACGGAAAGGAACCTATGGGGATGGCCAGGCGGCCTGCTTGTGGCCCCCAGATTGGTGAAGCGGGCAAGCTTCTTTTGAAAGAGGGGATCATCGAATCCTTGTATGTTTCATCCAAATCTTTCTTTTTTTTAAATAATGTAAGTGTCCCCCAAGTCGAATATATTTGCCTGAGTTTATCCAATCTTGCCTAAGTTTACTTGATTTACCCCGGGACTACTTCCCGCACTCACTTGGACGTGAGGTCATGAAGCCAACGGCGGTCTTCATCTCCATGGGCCGAGGCGTGAGTTGGTGCCCTTGGGGTCCTCTGTTTGTTGGTATTTACAGGGCAATCATCATTCCACATTTTCTTGAGTGGTGCAGGATTTTGTCCATCCACTGTATTTTGAGACACACCCTTTTAGGGGGGGTCCAAAAGGGACAGGGGAAACAATCAGGTTTGGGGATTTGTTTAAAGACACACCCAAATGCTCTCATGCCAAAATCCAGTTGTAGGGGAGACAGCTTGTTTTGGGGGATGAAGGTCTCCGTGTTGTTTTGCAGGGGAGTAAGGTTGAACAGCCCCCTAAGCCTTGGATGCCGGATATTCTCAGTGCAACGCCTTTCCAACAGGTGGACACTTTTTACAGCAAGTTCTGGCCCTTGCCTGCTTTAAGGACCGTGCATTCATTGCTCCAGCTTGCGCAGAGACGCATGAGCCGTGAGGATTATACGGGGATCATTGCCATATTACCAGTGGCCCGCTGTGCCCAGCTTCTCATGTCAGTAACCAGGGCGTCGTTTGCAGACCTTGCCGGAAGCAAGCGTGCAGGCTCCTGCGTCGATGAGGCTGCGCTGCTGGAGGTGTTGCTTGGCAAAACCGAGTGGTGTTTTAATTTGTCATATTAATTGGTGGAGACTAAAGCAAGAAGCAATGTTTCCAGAATTGAGTTAGACTGCGAGGCCGGGCTGATTGCATGTTGGGACGCTCCGGTGGCTGGAACACTTTGTACAGATGACCCTTGGATCAGTTTCCAAGGACTTCCGTCAATGCAACCGGGATATACTCTATAGTTTGATCCCTCATTCTTAGAACCCCCCCCTATTACAGTTGAGAGAATCCCACAATCCCCCGGGCTTTGGTCCCCCCTTCTCTGAAAACGAGGATCCTTGAATAGACTTGGGGAAGTACAGCGCGGAACCTCCACGCAGATAGCAAGGCTCGCTCGCCAGCCAACTCTTGCAGCTGCCGTGTCCATCGAGGCTTTCTGCCAAGAAGATTGTTGGGGCGGCGCTGGATGTCTTTGAGCAGGATGGGTGGGGCGGAGTCCAAAGAATGAGGCCGTTTCCGGGTTGTTTGCAGGACAAACCACAGGAATCCGAAGCCCATTACAAAAGCATAGCACTTGCCAGAGCAAATGGAGTCAGGCAGCTGAGCCAGCTCCTTGTTTCGCCAGTGCATTTGGGTATGATCCCATGTGGGCGTGTCTTTTGCAGGGGACCCCCCCAAAATGGGTGGGTTTTCCTTTTGATGTCCAATTAAACCCCCGAAAAAGGGGCTTGCTCCTGTCAGGAGCCGCTCCCAGCAGCGTCGCCGCTGTGGAAATGCGAGACTCTGCTGCTGAGCCCCCACAACGCCGACCTCACCTGCACGTGGCTCTCGGGTTCATGGCTTTGTTACAATGTTACAACCACCCCTGGTCTTCTTCAAAGAGACCAAAGGGAAGTTGTTTAAACAATTGTAAAGTTCAACTAGCTGAAAAAGTTCTGCGGCTTAAGAGGCTTTCAGTTGGGTGTTGTTGACTGTTCTCAGTGACCGTTTGAAGGGGGGTCCTTCTCAAATTCTACGATGCTGTTCAAAACGCGGAATTGCATTTTTGCCGGATATCGCTTGTGGTGAAAGACAATCATGGGAGGGATGGGAGGGTGCCTTTCTCTTCAGGGTAGTTGGGAAACGTCTGCTGCAGTACTTCACGAATCAACCCAGAGCCGCATTGTGGGCAAGCAACCAGCATCGGGCGCTTGGATTCTGCATCCAGACCAAGGAGTAAGGAGTGGGGATTGAGCTGAGTGACCTTTCCCCTACATGCTCCCTTTTTGCAAGTAGTACTGTACAAGTTTGCTTTGGACAGGAGTTATATCAGATCCTGACGGCACGTTTGTCTCTCTGAGCCCGTTGCTCGCACAGGGCTTTTTGCATACTGCACTTGTTTTGATGGAACACACGTTCTTTTTTGATGCCTCCTTAGGTTCAGCTTGCAGTCCATCGTTTTTGCTTGCTGCGGGTTGCCCTGAGCACTTGTAAAAAGATTCAACTTGTTTCAAATCGATCTGACAGGATGTAGGATGTCAGGACACCGATACGAAGAGCAGCATGCTTCTTACCCCAGCTCACGGGGGCTAAGACTCAAATGCAAAGCACGGAGTATCCCGGTTCGGAATTCAGCTTTGAGGACTGCCAGCATCCCAGCTTTGGAAGGGTTTGGACCTCAAACCCTGCCTTGATCAGATCCCAAGACTCGCAGGCCAACATAGTCTCCCTGAACTGCCGAATACCAGCTAGATAGAGAGTGGGAGCGTTGTGCGGGGCTTTTGCGGGTGGTTTCTTAGCTCTCAGCCGGGCTTGGCGCTGCGCTGCCGGTCCTTTTGTTCGTCCGTCGAGAGGTACATGCAGCTGACCTGGGACATCTTCTTGGAGCGGCTCAGGGACTTTGAGTCCCCGGGCTTCAAAGGCTTCGAGCAAACCGTCGACAAGTCCAAGGGCTACTGAGTCACTGAGTTCCGCTGAGTTCCGCTGAGTTCCGGGGCGCGTGTGGAGCGGCGACTTCGGCCCAACGGTGGCCGGCGGCTTCATCGGGCGGCGCGTTCTTTTTGCTTTCTTTCTTTTTTGCGGCAGAGGAAAAGGGAGTGCGAGCTCTGGGTGTCATGGATACTCATGGCGAGTACGCGACAGCATTTAGTATCTTCGGACTGAAGGCGGTGAATATTTATGTTTTGAAGGTTGGCGAGCACGCTTTTTGCCAGTGGCGACGGCGACGCAGTGTTGTTCACCGGTGTAGATGGACAAGATCTGAAAGCATCAACCTAGACTGACATAGGTATGTGAAACGGTAGGTGTCAGTGTTCTAATCGCTCACTCGAGTGTTTTCTTTTTTGAGGTTTCCCTGTTTGGGATCGTTTGAGGGAAGAAGAAACTAGAGTGAATTCGTGCTCATGTTGGGGCCTGATTTATGAAGCTCCCCCACATGACCCATGGTTTAGGATATGTCAACTGAGTTGTGTTCTTGAGAATGACACACACACACACACAGTTTTGAGGCTACCTCTATTGATTGCCTGTTTGTTTGAGGAGTGTCCATATGAGCCAGACTGATAGACTGATTGGGAAAGACACCAAAATACTAGGTAGGGTTCTCTGGTTGTCATTCTGGTTGTCTTCTTGAGTCAATCCTTATAATTCTCAGAAGCCGGCAAACATTCGTCCATACTAAATGGTCGCCACTGAATTCGGGCCATATTCATTCGTTGGTGGGCACAATGCTGCTGGAGGCCAATATTTCCAATATTTCAACCCAAGACTTCGAATTATTTCACCATTGGCAAGTACTATGACCAACTCACTTGTCAGCTCCCGGCCATCCCCTTCACTTTTTAGCTTTTTGGTGTTTAGTGGGGGGTTCCATTTAACTCACGAACAGTTAAACTAGGGGATCTGAAAACGGACGGCCCAAATGGCCCGTGGCAACGCCTGGTCGAGCTCCGGAGCCGAGGCCACGGACGCGGAGCTGCAAGCGATCAGCGACCCCCAGAAGCGGGCCATGCAGCGGGTGTCGCGGGCCGCCCGGGGCCGAGCTCTCGCCGAGGGATCCGGCGCGTGAAACGTGTCCGTTGCTTTCGGAGAACCTCGGTGAACCCAGATGCGTGAGGCGTGGTCGAACTGTTGTTCCTGTGATCATTCGCGGCTGTTTCGCCCTGGTTTGGAGAGGCACATCGGACCTTCAGCTTTTTGAGCTCTCCAATTTGGAGAGTGATCGTCACGATTAAAGCAATGTTTGGGGAAGCTTGATCGTTGAAATCATTCATGCGCACGAAGGGTCTGTGCTTCAGAAGAACAGGAGCAGCATTGCAATCGGAAGACATCTCTGCATCCCAAAATATGTGCAAGGTAGTGTGGCAGGGAGCAAGAGAGAAGTAATCAAAATAGAAGCACCCAATAAATTACTGCTGGTATGTATTTGAGGTCCAACACGGGGCATTTTGAGGTGAGACATCAAATGGTGCAATACCGGAAACGATGCGGCATCCATGCAGACAAATCTGGATACTTGGTTTGAAGGACACTTGCCAGCACGTACATCTTAATGGCACTTCTTGTTGCAGTCAAGACTGCTCCGAATCCTTGAACAGCCTGCTTGGGGCTTGCCAATTGCACAGTTCTCACCAGTGGTACCCTCTGGCTCAACTCATGGCACACGCTGGAATCCGCCCTTTGGCTTTGCGGAAAGCAACGCCCTTCGCCCGCTCTGAGGCGCATCAATTTGCCGCCCTGGGCTTTTCTGCCACGGAGGCAAGGCGGCTTTGATCTCATCGCGGTTTGGATTTTTGCCCGAGCCCCGCGCCATGCATTTAAACATCGGGTATTGTTTTTCCTGGGGTCCATAACAGGAGAACCGCTCCGCAGTCGCATGATCCTCTGCATGAATCCAAAGTTGGCAGAACTGACTGCCTCCGCGTTGGATTGGCTACAAGTTTGGTTCCTATTCTTGGTCGATGAAATCCGCCAGAAGACCAGCCCCAAGCACATTGATGTATTTGAGAACCAGAACGAGGTTTTTCATTGATCACGACCCACGACTAGTGGAATGTTTAATATTCATGATTTTCCTGCACGAGAAACTGGGTTGATATTGCCTAGAGCCACCCCGAAACGGGTACCCTGAAATAAAAGACACCTCCACAGGTCCACCCATGTTTGCGCAATCCTCCCCATGCAGGCGATGACTGCCACGCCCGCAAGCGTGCAGAAGGCGTGACGCCATGAAAGTCTCAGTCATGGCTCGTGAGAAATCCGAGTGGTGCTTGGGTTTGTACGAGTCCGAAAGTAGTCGTGCGGATTTGCGGGGGCTGAAAGTTTTGCTTCAGCCTCCATGCCAATTCTGAATCTGTCAGGCAGTCGAGGACTATGAGAAGCTCGTGCCTGACTTGGAGGTTGCAAGGCGTTTGCTTGGCATGGTGTCCCTGAGCTGGTTGCTCGGAGTTGCTGTTTCATTTGCGTGGGCGTGTCGTTTTGAGGTTCGGCGCCTTGTGGCTCTGAAGGGAGACCAAAGGGCAACTACCCATTTCGGGGGTTGTCCACTCAGCTTAAGGTCGGGACATCGGATGGGTCACCCATCTATACGACGGCCCTAGGGCGGGTCAAGGCAGGAGCGAGATTGACTACACGAAGATAGGAACACCTACAAACAGTAGGCGCTGCGTTTTCTTCGCCCTTACCCAGTTCCAATGCAAGATCCTAGTGCCGAGGGAAGAACACACAGATTGTGGCCTGCCGCACTTGGATGAAGATGAAGATGACTGCCCCTTTGAGTATAGTTGTGCGCTACATCGCATTTTTTCCGTCATTGGGGCGTTCAGGTCATGTGCGAAGTTCGTTTGACTAGCAACTAGCCCTGGCCGCCTCCAGAGGGAAGGCAGAACGAGGTGGTTTAAACCGTTTGGGCGGGTTCAACATGTTTGAACGAGCGGCAACAGCCCAACTATTCCGGCAGGCTGCTGGCAAAGCGGTGGAGGCGATGCTGAGTGGCGAGCTCAGGCAAACCTTGCAGGGTAGAAGTGGGTTCGGGATTTTGCAGTTCCCAGCGACACCCTCAGACTTTTAGATGTTTGGAGTTTAGGGGGACTTATGACTCATGACACGTCCCACCAAAGTAATCCTTTAGCAAGGGATCAACGAACCAGATACCAGATATGGCGCCTCGCAAATTCGTCTCTCTGTTAGCTTGCTTTAAAACCAACTCCCAAACGGATACCGAGCATCAAACAACGAGACACGCAAATCGATCCCAGAACTTAACACGAACACAAGGTGCCCCAGGCCCCCTCGCCTCGTTCGGTATTTGATATTTGCCGCCAGCTGCGGCCAAGGTTTGGATTCCTTTGGCACACATCAGCTGGCAGAGCTTTGCTATGCCATGGCCTCGGCCCACTTGCGTGGTGCGTTGCCTTGCAAAGAGCCATACGAAGCGCGCTGAACGGGCATGAGTCCTGAGATTATGGATGGATTGGATTGGATGGGATGGGATGGGATTGGATGGGATCGAGTAGGATGGGATGGCTGGCTGGATAGTGGCATAAATGAGCCTGGCTTCTTTCCGCATCTTCAGACTGTGTAGCCTGTGTCTGCGGCAAATATCACATCTCAGAAAGCATTGGCGCTGAGATTTGCCAGGTGTGGACTAGCGAGTTGCAAGCCTTAATCCGAGGCCATGGACGAAGAGGGTGGCATCCTGTGCGGTTCCCAGTTAGCGGTTGCCCAAATCGGGTCGAAGAAGCTGACGTATTTCTTGCCGCCAGCACTTGCCTAGTTGGCTGGCTTCAGGACTTGAGTTGAGCTTCAGGACTTGAGTTGTGGAGCTTGGTTGCTGTTGCTTGATCATAATTTCTGCTGATTGGTCATGGTGCAGAAACGCCAATTAATAGTTTCATGCTGCAGTCGTTATATGTTTGTTGGTAAAGCTGTTGAGCTAATCATTAAGTGCGGTATGACTGTTTGCGCGGTTTGCTGCTAAAGCTTGGCTGATCATGTCTGGTGGCGCTGTTCAAAGGCACTCCTCAATCCATTCCCTGGGTTGCGGAAGGGTTCCCTTTGCAGCGGTTTTTTCTCAATGGGGATTATGGTGTTATATTGGCCACCCCTCTATTTTGAACAGTCTGTTTGGCACTGCACCGCATCAGTCATCACGGTTTCACGTCGCGTCAATGCATCGACCTTTGCAGGCCTGTTTTCTTTGCTCTTAATCCGCCTGTGCGGTGGGAACTCTTGAGCATGATTGATATCTCACGTAGGTTTTGATACCCAGCCACTTGTGCAAGGGCTAACACGGGTGAGTGAAAAGGCTTAAAGGGGGTACCAGCGGTACCAGCAGGAGCCGGGCCCATTTTGGGGGTCCAAACCCAACCCATGGCAGTTTCCTGCCACTTAGCTCGGCACACTGCCGGCCAGGCCGCAGAAGCGAGCGGCCACCATCCTCGGTGTGGGGGGCCCTGGTCGCTTCGGCTGAAGTTCGCATGAGGACCCAAGGCACGGTTCCCAGGCTAGGGTTTTGACCATAGCATTTGTGTCGTGTGTGGCTTTAGTGTGGTTGACATACTGGTTTCAGTTTGGTCCTGATCATTTGCCAGTGCCATCCATTTGTCGTCAATACTGCACTTGCAGCTCATGGAATATGAACAAACTGCAGGCATCGCCCCTTTTTTCTTTGCCCTGACTTTTTGGGTAGGCTCCTTTGTCACTATATTTCCCTTCTGGGCTGGCATTTACACATGTTTTTAAGGATCATCCAAAAGAGGACACTCAACGGGGATGGATAATTTCTGATGTTTATCCAGACCCCTATTAAACACCCAAGTTTGGATTTACAAGCCATGGGCTTGCCCGTCCCCCATTTCGCAAAAAAATCAACAACCACATCAACATGCAACATCCTGCCTCCCTTCCAGTTGTCAAGGGCCCACCAATAGGGGCCCCCAATCCCAACAGGGGGCGAATAGCGACCAAAAGAAAGGGCACCAGGCGCTTTTTTGGGTTCCTTGTCTCCGTGCGCCAACAAACCTCCATGGGTAGCCCCCCGGTGTTTCGAGCCCATCTCCCCGACTCGGCATCGTCTGAAAGGTGGAGCCCGGCTGCGGCGAGGCGGTGGCGCACGCCCAGGTGGAGACACGGTACCGGGCCGGAGGACCCAGGGGGAAACCCCGCTATTCTCGTGCGAATTCCACCCCCCCATTTTTGTTTGTTGGTGAAGTTGCCACATATTTGTTGGGGGGAATTGCGCTCCCCCCATTTGGATTTTGGATGGGTTTCTTGGCAATTTGATAGTTTCTTTTGATGTGACGCTTGTTGTTTGTGCCTGTTTTCAAGGGTGGCAAAGGGACACTGGCGCTTCCCGGATGTGCCTCATCCCATTTTTTTTCTCATCCGACCACAATACCCTGTTTGGTGACCCCATTTTGGGGTTGTTTCCGGGGAGAGCAGCAGGAAACTGGCCTGTTTTCGATTCAAACCCAGTTTCCAAGAAGACTAGTTTTGTCTTTGAGCAAGAAGCGGGGAGTTTGCTCAACCCCCTGAGTATCTGGGCTAACTTCCTGTTTCTATGACGACCAGTTTCCAACCTTTGCCGTTTTTCCAGCCATTTTCGGACGTTGCCAACAAACGCATGAACACAGACAGGACGACCAAGAGGAAGCCAACAAAAAGAGCAGGTCAACCCCACCCCGCCCCCCAGCAAAAGTCACCACCACCCCCCTCCCCCCACCCCCCAACCCCACCCCCGCCACCGCGCCAGCGTTTTAGGCAGTGCTCAGCAACCTGGCGGGGGCCTCTCCGGAGGGCGCTGATCGGGCCTGGGGCATCATGGGGGAGGCAGGGCTCCCGGTGTGTTGGGTCGGGTTCCTGGGATGGTTCGTTTCAGTTGTTTCTTGTTGGGTTGGGTGTCCGGTTGGGTTCCTGGGATTTTTCTTGGGGGGTTCTCTCTCCAACTGCTTCCTGCTTGGGGTGAAGCCATCAGTAAACTTCTGACCTTCCGTCAGTATTCGTTCTCTGTTTCGTGGAGAAGGGAGCGGGGAGCGGTGAGGATTGTCATGCCTTCTTTTGTTTTGCCCGCCCGCTTTGCTGCCTCAAACCGGAGTTTGGGGATTCGCATCGTTTGAGGAGCCGTTGAAGGGTTCTTGATTGCACCCAGGGTTTTTGATCATCCTTCGCCAGAAGCCTCACAATGGGTGAACCAGCCTGGCGGCTTCTCACACTTGGCCCTGCACTGGATGATGAATGCAACCTAAGAGTCATGAATCGCAACCAGATTCAATGGGCTTCCGATTGTTGAGTAGTTTTTGCCCCCGCTTTCCGGTCAGCCTCCATGAGTGTCGCAGAGAGGGCAAGCCGCGCACGACCAGGTGGTGGACTCCGCTGCCCGGCCGGTGGCGCAGCAGGGAGCCCAGCAATGAGTCGGTTGCGCGCGCTGCGGTCTTGTTGCGGCTTTTCACAGCAGCTTCGGGCTTCACAAAAATGATTAGAAACCGTTGTAAACTCAAGTATCGATCAACATGCAAGGCGGTATGCACCATCAAATGGGGCTGGCTTTGCACGGGCGATGGCAAATCTGTTGGCATTAGGATGGCATTAGGCAGCTGGCTGGAGCTGGTGCTCTTTGCTTTCTTGGGGTTGGTGACCCTCGAGCAACTTTGTGCTTTTGCTTTCATCTGGGATTTGCTTGCAGCAAGTCCACTTATCCTATAATCCGAATTAATCCAGGTGGCAGAAGCACCGAAGTTGGACCGAGGGCTAAATGACACGATTCTCAGTTTCCCAACGAAAGCCGCAAGTGGATGGAAAAGGTGTCAATCGATTTTCAAGACTACATAGATTGAAGAGATATGGGCGTTTCTCAAATGAATGCCCTGGTAAATGGAACCAAAGACTAGAACCCGCGCAACCCCAGCTCTTTAATTTTGAGCCACACCCATATGGGAGTGTCCCCTCTTGAGTCCGACAGGACGCCTCTTGTCCTCTTGGGGTTAGTCGGTGATTTCCCGTCCCTGGCTTCGCTGCTTGCAAAAAAACCGAGGCTCTGGGCGCCGGCGCCGGAGAACCGGGGCGTGTCCGCGGTTCTCGCCTCGGATCAGCACAGGGGGAGATGGGCGGTGGGGGGATGGGAGATGGGAGCTCCAAGAAGGCAAGCCTTGGTTGGTTTGGATTGGTGGGAACTGGGGATGTGACCCTCAGATTCTTTGTGGGTAAATGGGAAGCCACCCTCGAAACGCGGTTAGTTCACAGAATGTGGAATTTCCCGCAATTGGGGACCCCAATGATGGCAAGTTTCTATTGGTTTGCCTTTGAGCAATCAAGCAGGGTGCCTCACTTTGCGGACGCACTCATCCAGAATCTTAGATGCCATCTTTGTGCGTAAGCTAAGGTGCTAAGGTGGGGACGGGCTAGGAAAAGGGGGAAGAGCCTGAAATTGGTGAAGCTGGACACCCTGACAGAAACCCTGGCATAGAACCCATCACAACGTTCTTTTGGAGGGCAAAAGTCTTCCAAGTTGTTCCATAGTGGGCGAGAGGGTTGGAGCGATCCGAGTGAAAGGCGCGCGCCATGGGCCTGCGAGATCTCAAGAGGACGGGTTGGGGAGGGGCATGGCGGCTTGGAAGATGCTGTCTTTGTGGCGTTGACTCAATTGAGCACCCGTCTGAGGTGTCCAGGCTGCTTTGCAAACTAAGATGTTTTTGGGTGCCGTTTCGGAGATTGACTGAAAGGGACATCGACAGGCAATACTGCCCTGTTGGGGTTTTTATATCCAACTTGGAGACACGCCCAATGAGATGAGCAGTATCCAAAACCCTTCTAGCTGGAGAGGGGGGGGGGCAATTGCCTATTTTCAATTGGACATATAGAAATGCCAACATAACCTGAACCTGGGAAACAAACACATACCTTCGTAGAACCAACAGTCATTGAGTCTGCATCCCCGCAGCTCAGACGGAAGCAAGACCACCACAGGAGGTTGGATCTCTCGATCGCCAGGCCGCGGAAGCTGATTGGGCTCGAGGTGGTCAGTGAGGCCTTGTGGGCATTGGCGAGAGCAAGGGTCTTGGCTTCCCCGCTGAGACGTTTGAGGGCAAGGTACTGCACCACTTTGAAACCACGGGAAACCACTGTTTGCTGGTATTTGCGGGGGAATCGTCATTCCAGGGAGCATTTCGTCCATCCACGCTATGTCAAGGGAGTTGGATGTAGCGTGCTGTAGACCCATGATTAGTCACCCCCCCAGCTGTTAAATCAGGGGGTCCCGCCTGGAAAGGAATCGGGCTGTTCACGGTGATCAGGGGCCAGAAGCCAGAATCCTGAAGTGTGCTTTTGCACATTTCGCATAGCCAGAATCCTGGTTCTACTTAGTAAGTTGCCAGGTGCAAGAGCTCTCCGAGTCCCGTAATGAGACACTTTTAACTCAGTTGCTGGCATGGACGGTGACCACCGGCTTAGTATGGACATGTGCGGGCCTGCAGTCGTTTAAGCAGGGTCTGCGCTCTTCTGCGAAAAGTTCTGAGAGCCATGGATGAGGTTTATGCTGTCGGTTAAGGGACCATCATCCATCCTCAGCTCGGATGTTGAATTGCTATTCCTGTCATGCAACGCAAGTAGACCCGCAACCAAGTTGTCGCGGTGGCCCCTCAAGGAACTGTTGCTCAATTGAGGGAAGGATCATCCAGGATCATCCACATTAGTTTTCATTCACTCGCCAGTAGCTTTAGTCGATACGACCGCGAGGTGGATATCCCTTCCATCCCGCCAGATGCTTTGGATGGTGATAGGTCCTTGTTGCCGGGAGGTCATCCACGTGGAGGACAATAGCACGGTTTGCCTCATGCTCCTCACAGAGGGCATGCCTGGATCTCTGTCAGGGTTTTAGTGCACTTTCTCGATTGGTTTGGTTGGTTCCGCGCATTCCAAATTCGGGGGGCCAGAGACTTGGAATATCGAGGTCAAACAATTCAGAACTTCTTTTCTGTAAAGCAGATTTGTTTTTCTGAGTGCGGGAATGGACTTGCCCTTCAACCTGTCATCCTTTCAACCTTTCGATCGTGGGCTTATCCCACGAGAGGCCTATTCCCGAGGTGCCGGCGAAGAGGTTCGAGGGGCCAACTCGCAAGGTCATTCATGTTGGTTTTTGACGAAGAACCCATTCAGACTAGTCTAGTTTACGTGCCTATCTGATTGCCTGGGTTTTGGAGGAGAGCAGATTAGCAACTTCTGCTGCCAGTTTTGCATTTGCCTTGCAGAAGGTGCAAAAGGGGATGTCATCGGAAATAGCCAAGTTTCTTCATCAGGGCAACCCCCTCCTGAAACACAGTGACCACGTCATGTATGTATCCTAGTGAGGCTCGCTGGCTCAAAGCGAATCGACCCAGCCCTTTAACCTTTTGGTCTCCCTGACTTGGTCAACGTTTAGTCAAGGTTAAAGGCGATCACCGATTATTTTTGGACCTTTGGACCTTTAGGTAAGTGAGCCATCAAGGCAACCCACAAACAAAGTGACGACGTCATAGGAATTTTCGGATTCATCAAGTTCGGCCATTTTTAGCGATGTTTGGAATTTACCACAGAAAGGCATTCATCCATTTGTGTGCATTTGCGGCGCTGGGTGTCCGGTCTGTCGCAGCTGTTGGACCAAGCGGCAAAAAGAAGCCGCCGGCAAGCATCTCTTTTGCCAGGATCTCAGATTGCCGGGGGTCCGGCGAGGGGTCCTCTTCCTTCTCCCAGGATCACTTTTGGACCTATTTTGGAGGAGCCTCCTTTTGGTGGTTCTGATACTACATTTGTACCAAGTTTGAACTTGGATCTGTTTGGACCAACTTTGGGTGAGCTCCCTGGGGTGATGTTCAGGTAACACAGGGAACCCTGGCGCTTGCCCTGATCTGACAGTGTTTGTTTTGAACTGTCTCACCGCCACATCTACGAATCTACTCCAAGCCACTTTCCGTTGCTTCAACCAAACATGGGGGATCCAGTAAAATTGTACCAAACAGCTTCTTGGCGGTCAATGGCCCCATGGCCACTGCTGTGATTCTTGAACCAAGGGAGGCCAGGGAGCAGGTGAGTGAGGCAAAATATCCGCTTGCGAGATATGAATTTTGGACCCTCCTTCCAAACCAATCTGTCCATGTCCATGCTCTTGCGGCCGAGATCTCAGCTCGAGCTGAGGCTCGAGCATGGATCCCAGCCACTTGAGGCCGGAGCCAAGTTTCTCTGTCGCCGGCCTGAAGCGGGGCTTTTGGTTGCGTTGGCACATTGCAGGTCCTTCTCAGAACCGCGCTGGAAGAATCGGACAATTCTGCAAAAATATCAAAGCCCTCCCCAAAGAAAAAGAGAGGCAACAGCACCCTGGCACCTTTCCTGATTCGCTGTTTGGACGATCAAAGATACGCGCGGTAGTGCATAACATGAGCTATTGTCAAGGTAGTCAACAGCTACGCGCAAACAGGATTATCAGACTGGTATCGGGTTGATAGTTTTGTTGATTCATGCAAACCTATACTGAGTTAGAGCATGTTAGAGCCATAGCCAGGGAAACCATTGCAACCGCTGGTGGCTGTTAGGGGCTCTTAAGGACCCTTAAGGGTCATCTCCCCTTGCTGCGGCGGTGAGTCATTGGATACTGATACAGGGCTGATGGTCGTCCCAGAATCACTCATTTGACTGGGCCGTGGGGCAGGCTTTGGGCAAGCTGCCGGAGAATCCACCCACAGAAACAATACCAGCCCTGCGAAACGCTTTCGCATTTGGCATTGGCAGGGCATGCTGACCAACTCATTTGATTGTGTCAGATTGAGAGGAAACAACGGCTTGGAATTTAGAGAGATGATCCAGCATCACCACTCGGTCACATTCAGGAAATGGAACCAAAGTCCAAAGTGTAGATTCCTCTGTCCAAAGTGAATCGCTTTTGCTACTCAAAGGAAGTTTAGAAAGAACTTCCGTATTGCGGCAAGTAATTGAAAGCTAGCAAATTCAGACGAGGGAAAACGCGCGAGAGAAGAAGGGCGCGCGTGTGATGGAGGAATAAAAATGTGAAAAAGCGCAACTCTCTCAGGGCTTCGGTGCTTTGGGGTGCTCGAAAGTGAGCCCGATCGCGAAGCCGGGTCGGAGCGAGCATCCTCGCGCCCGCGTTCCGAGCGCGTTCGGCACCGGGCCCATTGGCACAGACGCGCGTGCTGTTTGCACCATGGCGTAGCGCTTTTACAAGGTCAGGTGCAGATTTCGTGGCAGGCGCAGCACTTTCGCAAGGTCAGGTACAGACTTCGTGTGAAAGTCGCAGCGCTTTCGCGAAGTGGATAGGTAAACAGACAGATAGATAAATAGAGACGGGTAAGGTAGATAGATAGGTTGCTAGATAGGTAAATCGATAGATAGATAGGTAGATAGATAGATAGATAGACAGGTGGATAGATATAGATAGAACGGAGAGAGAGAGAGACAAAAAGAAAGAGAGAGAGAGAGAGAGAGAGACAGAAAGAAGGAAAGGAAGAGATAGAGGAGGAGATAGGTTTGCTGGAGAGATTGTTAGACAGACACATAAGTAGATAGATCGAGTGCAGAAAATAGATCGGTAGAGAGAGAAACAGATAGATGGATAGATGGATGAGTAGATCAGACATATATATATATATATAGATACATAGATTGCCAGATACACAGATAACAGATAGGTAGATAGAATAAACAGAACGCAGAGAGACAGAGGGATAGATAGATAGGTGTCGCCAGCCAGATAGATAGATAGATAGACAGATATATACAAAGGCAGGTAGATAGATCGATATATCTCTCTCTCTCTCTCTCTGTCTCTTCAAAGGTAGGTAGAGATATACACAGACAGGTAGAGAGAGAGAGAGAGACAGACATATAGACAAAGAGAGAGAGAGAGAGATCAATATGTAGATAGAAAGAAAGAGCGAGAGAGAAAGAAAGAACAGTTCTGCAAGAAAGAAAGAAATAATGAAAGGCAGGGAGAGAGAGAGAGAGAGAGAAAAAAAAACAAAACAGTTTACAAAGAAAAGCGAGAGGGAGAGAGAGAAAGCAAGAGGAGAAAAAACAAAGAGAAGAAGAAAGCAGGAACTGCAAGAAACAATGAAAGACTGGAGGGAAGAAAGAAGAGGAGAAAACGAAAAAAGAACAGCAAGAACAAAATAACTACAGTTTGTATTTGGTTGGCACTTCCACCCACGGCTTCGCCGGCTCTACTAGCACCAGCCAGGATGACTTGTGAGACTGAGCCAGCGGGATAAACTGAAGCCATCCGTACTCCACAGAAGAGCTCATTATCTGCTAGTTAGAGGAAATGGAGTCTATGCCGCCAATGTTCATACCCCAACACTCCGTTGCCAGGGGCGGGCCTTGCAAGCCGGTGACGCACCCGGAGCTGACGCTTGGGCTTGAAAGAGTGCCTGAAAAGGAAACTGGAGCGCATGTGGTTCCTTTGAAGATTAGGGAAAAAGCCAAGGGAAAAAACTCATTTTGGTCACCCCTCTAGAGGAGAATCTGGTAGGCACTAACCTCAGCTTGGTTGCGGGTTGGCTCAGGTCACAAGTGTCTTAAATGCAACGCTTAAGGGTTCCTTTCTCCTGCAGCACCAAAGATGGTCATCAACCTTCTCGTGTGTTTCCTGGCAACACGTTTTGACCAGCGCGCTGCAACTACCTGCCCTGGAAACCACGCTGGCCCGCTGGGCATCAACTGAAGCCGCACCCAGGAGCTATGGGCCGGGCCACAGACTCGGCGAGCAGGCGAATTTGATACAAATTGTCCTGTTGTTGTGTGGCGGGTTGGCTTTTGCAGACGAGCAAATCAGGAATGGGCTTTATTGCCAGACATCAACGAGCAAACATGGCACCTTCTGAGGTTTCGAAGCCGGTTGGCGGGTTGCTGGAAACAACTCACTGAGGTATCTCCGGCAGCACGCCGTACAGCTTGACAGGCCGGCACAGCGATGGGCGAGTTGGCGTGGCGACAGACGGATAAGCCAAGAACAAGCGACCGTTCAGTGCGCATGTTTCCCCGCGCATTCATCAGAGTGAGTCATTCCCATTGATTCACCGCTCTTCCCTCCCTCTAGGATCCCCGAACGCCGTGGATTTGTTGGAATCCGAAAACTACCGGATTTCACACTGCAAGGCGCTTGACATTTGCTGAATCCCTTCCCCTATTCATTATCGCGGACCCCCCTAATAAAAAAAGTACTCTCTGGGAGACAAAACATAGGGTCCTGTAGGGTGGACCGGATTTCCTCTTCGGTCCTCGTCCAAATGGGCTCCCCCTTCCCGGACACGAAAGACCTCAAAACCGCAATTTTCCGGGCAACGAATTAAACGAAAAAAGCAAAGTAGTAATGGGGACCTGGCTGTTTTAGCCAGTCTGGAAAGAATAGTCGCGCCTATTCACAAGAAAGGGGCAGGGATTACCATTTTTCCCCAAACAGCGAAGCATTGGGGTTCTAACTTGAGGTATAGAGAATGGGAAAGTGTGCCAGTTGCTGTAGCGCTGACTCCAGGGTCGTGTCTCCCGCTTGTCTGCCAGATGCTGTGACGCTGGCCCCGAATTCGTCTCCCGCTTGTCTCCCTGCGCTCCCAGTTGCCAGATGTGTGACGCCGGCTCTGGGGTTGTCTCCCAGTGTCTCCCAGTCTCGTCTCCCTGTGTCTCCCAGTCTCTGCGGTCGAATGGGCTCTGAGCTTGTGTCTCCCGCTTGTCTCCCTGTGTCTGGATGCTAAATGCTGTGACGCTCCCGCTTGTCTCCCTGTGTCTGGAGGCCAGACGCTGTGACGTCTCCCTGTGTCTCGCAATTTCTGCGATGCTGTCTCTGGGGTCGTGTCTCCCACTTGTCTCCCTCAGTTTCTGTGGTCAGAGTGTCTCCCAGTCTCTGCGGTCAGCTCCGTTGTGTCCCTCCCAGTCTCGGTCGGATGCCAGATGCTGTGACGTCGGATGCCAGATGCTGTGACGTTGGATGCCAGATGCTGTGACGCTGCCGCTTGTCTCCCTGCCCCGGGTCCGTGTCCCCCACTTGTCTCCCTGTGTCTCCCAGTTTCTGCAGAGGCTGGGACGCCCGCTCCTGGTCTTTCGCTTGTCTCCTGTATCTCCCATCGCCCGTTGTATCGCTGTGTCTCCCAGTCTCTGAGGTCGGATGCTAGCTGCTGTGACGCCGGCTGCGGGGTCGTGTCTCCCGCTTCCCAGTCCCTGCGGTAAAGGAGGGTCCCGGGCAAAACCACCTGAAGCTGCTTCTTCTTTGCGAGTTTTCGGGCTACAGGAAAAATGAAGGTCCCAGTTTTGCTGACCTGGCTTGCTTGGCGTCCAGTAACCGGCGTTCGGCTCCCTTCGGCTCCCTTCGACTCCCTTCGGCTCCCTTCGGCTCGCTTTGGCTGCACGTGGCAACAACGCGCAAGCGCAATTGAGAAGCATCAAAAGCAGTCCAGCTAGAAACATAGATTCGAAGTGAACGACTTGCAAAAAAATAGCATAAGGGCATGTCGCAGATTTTGCTGTTAGCTTGTGCAAAGGATGTGCCTCTCTCTCTTGGTCAAGCGCAGGTTTGCATCCTTGTGGCGCACCAGCAGGGCCCCTGTCAAGCCTTAAATGTGTCTATGTTTCTCGATAAAAAATAACATATACTGTGACATCCGGCTGATTGCTTTGCTCAGGACACTGAGCTGGCATTTGGAAGCCAGTGCCGCACCTTTTTGGCCAAGGCTCATCAGCAGAGCCCTGTCGAGCCCTAAATATGTAGATTGTTTTCGATAGACAAATGCTGCTACTGAGCTGCTTTGTGGAAGCGCCGCACTTCTTGGCCATCTGCAGGTTTGCATCCTTGTGGCGCATCAGCCATTTTGTTCTATAAACAAATATACAGTGACATCCGCCTGATTGCTTTGCTCCGGCTTCTGAGCTGCTTTTCGGAAGCCAGTGCTTCTGGCGCATCAGCAGAGCCCCGTCAAGCCTTGAATATGTACTTTTGTTCTGGATAAACAAATACCGTGACATCCGCCTGAGCTGCTTTTTTGAAGCCAGTGCCGCACTTGCAGGTTTGCATCCTTGTGGCACATCCCCAGCCCATCTGCTTTCTCGATCTGATTGCTTTGCTCAGGAGACGCTTTGCTTTGCACATCTTCCAAGAAGAAAATCGCTTGGATCCTGAAAGCATTTGTGGAGTTGACCAGATTGGGCTAGCATTTGCGAGTGCTGGTGGCAGACAATTGAGGGTTTGCGGGATAACACAAAGCATTTAGCTTGGACTTTTGCAGCGCTGTGATGATGAGGGTGGATGAGGAGGATTCTGCTGGTTCTGTGGCTGATGAAGGTGGTGACGATGATGATGATGATGGTGATGAGGGTCAGGATGACGAGGATGAGGAGAAGGAGGGTGATGATGAGTGTGATGGTGATGAGCCACAGAGAAGTCGACGGTTTCGTTGACAGTTTTGCTCCGAGTCAACAAACGCTTGGAATGGAGAAGGGGCACGTCTCCACTAAGCATTTGACCAGCCAAAATCGTATGACGCGGGGGGAGGGGGGCTCTAGGCGACTGATGATGCTAGGGATGCAGGAGCGCTGCAGGAAAGACCTCCAGCGGATGACACCAGCAAGTTGCGCAAGCAAGTGCGTTAGCAAGTAGCACTAGCGAGTTGCACTAGCAAAATGCCACTAGCAAAATGGCGCAAGCCAGTAGCACGAGCAAGATAGCGCTAGCGAGATGCACGAGCCAGTAGCGCTAGCCAGTGGCACTAGCAAGTAGCGCCAGCAAGTGGCACTAGCGAGTTGCAGCAGTGAGTGGCACTAGGAAGTTGCAGTGTGTTGCGGCAAGCGCTGCGCGCAGAGAGCTTGCTCAGACAACTTGCTCATTGAAACTTGCTCTGAGAACTTGCTCAGATAATTTGTGCCAAGAACTTGCTTGGAACTTGCGCAGAGAACTTGCTTAGGATTGCTTGGCGCTGTGCACGGCTCATGCTTTCGGGCCACCCATTTTCTAGTTTCCTCTTGGTAGCATCACTGTAGTTCGAGCACCCTTTCTTGTTGGCAGCGCTGTTGTAAACCTCGCCTCCTATCTTGTTGCCAGTATTTAGCACCTTCTCAGTTGGATAGCCATGTGGCCCGGCCAAAAGCATATCCAGTCTCACGCTTCGCTAGCTGGTCCTGCAACGCTTTTTCCTCTTTGCAACCGATGCAATCCAGTCCCACTGACAACCGCATTTTGCTGAAGCATTTCACACCTTCGTGGTGCCAAGGTCGCGGCTTTGACATGTCTCGTTGCCTCCTGACAGAAGGGTTGAAGACAGATTTCTCAGCCTTGTTTTCCACATATTCTGCTGTTTTGCACGTGTCCGAAAGTGCTCAGGGCTTGCAAGTGCGAGGGCTTGAAGTGCGGAGGGCTCAAGGGTTTTCATGATGAGACTGCCATTATCATTCTCTGAGGCGCTAGCTTCCCTACAGTCTCTGGACCCATCTAAGGGGTTCAACGTGAGTTGGAGCCTCCGCAGTGAGTATTTTTGGAAATCCGAGTTTCATTCTTGCAGCATACGTGGCTTGTCGGGAAACCAAGCTGGAGGGATGTGCTGATAGCATCAAGACCATCGCTCACCGAAGCAACACGTGCTGAAGACATGGCCCATCCATTTCTTCTTTGACGACATTCGCCTCTACTACGCCTTTGAACATCGATTCCGACCCGTTCTCGCAAAAGGATTCGGCGCTGCTGGACACTCTGCGTGCGTGGCGAACTCCCCAGCAACATTACGGAATGGCGGCTCTGGTGCTCAATGTGGTAATTGCAACACACGGCCATGGCCATGTTTCGACGCATGTTCGGTGGCTGTATAATCTAATAAGAGTTGCTCACGCTGCAGTCTGCAAGTTTATGCAAGTTCTCTCTTGCTTTGCTTGTGGCAAGACCTTTAGCCGAGCTCGAGAAGAAGATAGCAACCCGAAGTGGCATGTGCCCAGTCTCGGCCACAAGCTGCTGAGACTGATGCGCAAGTTTCAGCAGAGTAGCGAGACGGCCACCAAATGCTGCGGTGATGGAAAAGTGCATTGAGTGTCCGTACTACGGAAGTTCCTTCGAAACTTCCTTTCATTAATGCCAGGTGTTAGGTTGATTCACCCCGAATCCCTGAACCCTTCACTCTCGAACATGGCATTGACATGGCATTTTCCTCCTCGAAGTCGACACACATCGATGCTTTTACCCAGCGTCAAGGACATGGATGGAGTCGATGTGTCCTCTTCCCAAAAAAGGGGACTTCCTACAGGGACATACATAGACTGATTGTAACTATGTGTTGCTCACATAAGCTACTCAATTTCGCACCTTACATGAAGGAGACAAGCCTTTTTGGGTTATGCAGACCTGTCATGTTTTTTGCTGTTTGGGGTCGAGGCTGGTGTAATTTGTTTGGGACCGGCAAGGAATCTCAGGAGTAATAAACCACCAGATTATCATTGCCAGACTTAAGCCCCTTTTTAGTGTTTGACCATTTTGGATTCCACAGTTTGCCCTGGCCAGCGGAAAGTTGGCCACATCCAGGGCTCACATCCATGCCATGTGAAACTCGTGGACCGAGCTTCGGCCAGGCACTATGGGCACCGGCCTGGGAAAGGTGGCCCGTAGCCCCAAAGAAGCCCGGCGTTGCCGAGTAGCATGGTGGGCGGTGTGAGGGCCACCGCGGCCACCAAAATCTTTGGGGTGTGACATGGGTCAGTTTCAAGTGTTAAAAGGAAATGCACCTGGTTCTATACGGTTCACTACTTTTGGGGGTGTTCAAACCATCAGAATGCATAGCCATTTGTGCAGTTGATAGGTTCCCCACTGAGAATTCATCGGACAAGACATGGGATACTTCCGGCAAATAAACAAATCGGCAACCATTTGTTTGGGGCACGCGGTTGCTTCCACCGCTTGGGATAGCAGCGATACACTTGGTAGCGCACATGATGTTCCATCGACTGTCCCTCAAGAATGCAACGAGTACAACAACACAGATCCAAAAACGCTGATTCCGAATCTGCCCTGGACGGGTGCCTGACATAGCTCCCCGAGTTCCTCTGTTTATTCCGTGGTTCTGATCCATGGTGCCGCAGGATTTGTTCAACTCATAGGACACACAGAACCACCTGGATGGTTCAATTCGGCGTCCCCCATGTTCCTGAGCTTCAGGTTGACTCGGATTGTTTTCACCGACTTCAATGCTGCCAAAATCTTTCAGCAAATCTTTGGCCGAAATGTGCAGAAATGTCATCCAGCATATCAAACCATCAGCCTGTGAGCTATCGACCAAGCCGTTGTTTTCGTCGCTTTTCCACTTGCCGCTCCTCCTCCCCCCCACCTCCTCCTCCGCCCGTCAGTTGATACCCGAGCCTCGTGTCTCGCCCGACTCAGTTGCAGCATCCCGAGCTGAACTACGGCCCCGGCGTGTCTGGGTCCCTGACCGTGCCCCACAACCTTTCAGCAGAGGCCCACCAGGCGCTCTTGATGCAAGGGGGGCAGAAATGCGCCGGGGCGCGATGTGAAAAGGCGAGCCAGGCAAAAGGAACAACGAAATGGTTCTTCACAGTTGTACATGGATGCTCGTAGTTTCCTGAACTTGCCTCAAACTCAGGCGCCCAGCACAACTCTCAGGATGTTTCATTGTCATATCAACTTGTCTCCACGACGGAGAACCTCTGGAATGAAAGGTTTATATTGGTGTTTGCTTAGATTCCCTTTGAACGAACGCCCGAAACAGGTACCGACCCAAAAAGGATTGGCTCTTTGATATGAGGTGCAGTCAAAATATGTTGAGGTCTATTGACAGGTTCAAAGGGACATGGGGGGACTCAGTGTGTTTCCCATCAATCCTGGTGAACTTACCGATCTGCCCAATTCTGACCGTGCCATGTATGCTCAATAGCCCTTGGTCGCGTTTTACAACCACCAGGGCTTGACTTGGCTGTGAAAGCATTGCACTTGATGTTATATGGCTCAGTATCGCGAGTTCGGACGGACAGAAGGCTGTTGGTAACAACACTTTTGTTTGGCCCAAATGTAATTTCTACTGGGGTAAGCAGGCGCGTTCTTCTTTTCCTTCTATCCTGCCTGACTGCAGCACATGACTCAGCATCCAAATGGCGTCGGCTGGGTGGACCACTGTATTGCACGACATGAACTTGATGATTTTGCTCTCACACATAAGGTGTGTGTTGTTTGCCATAAGGCGCAGGGACGGAGGTATGCGATGCTGAGCGCCGCGGGGAAAAGCTGCTTGCCAGGTCAAACAAAGGCAACACAGAACAACCATGGATTCCATGGATATCATGTGGCGTTGCCAGCAAAATCGCCACTCGTCCGTGTCACTGAGCGCAGACTCTGATTGGTATTGCCTTGGGGCCCGGCCCTCTGCCTGACTCGCACTCGTGCAGGCCCTTGAGGCAGGAGAGAAGAAGGACAGGATGAAAATCACGAGTCGAGCGCTGTTTGTCTGAGGGTGTCAAAACAACTCAAAACTGCGGGGGGGGGTGGGGTCAAAAGAGCAAACAAGCTGGGATGTTTGCTGTCGGCGTTTCTGAGGGGGTCATTGTGGGTCAAATTGCCTGATTGATTCTGCGGTGACAAGGCCCCAATATCAGAAAGCCTTGGTTGCTGTGGGCCGTTTGCAAGCGGCTAGGAGTTTCAGTCCCCAGACTTGGTTTCACCATCAGAATCAACAATCCAGAAAGGGCCCTTTTATTCCCCTCAAGGCCACAGGTCCGCAGGGGTGCTTCCTTTTTGGATAGTCCCCATACTCCCCCCGCACAAAAACGAACCCACCGGGGTGACGGATGCCTGTGGAAAAGGCGCGGAGACACGTGCCCTTGCCTCCAGGAAGCCGCGAAGAAGCGCGTTCCTGGGCGAGGCGATACAGTGGCCGTGGAAGAGCCTTTTGGCTGAAGAAAAAAACGACGCGTCATAGGTAAGGGACATCCGGCATAGGGGTCCGTTTGGGCAGGTTAGGTTGTAAAATCGATGGATCCCAAACAGTTCGGTTGTGCTTGCGCAACACAAGCTCTCTTCCACGGCTTGTTGGAAAAAAGGGGCAAAGGCTTCCTGACCAGGCTTTCTGCACTAGTACAAGTGTTTTTTTGTCTTCCCAAATTCCCAGAAGAGCGGGCACCGGACAAAGCCTGTATTGTTGTCAAAGCAAGGCACGGCACCATGAGCCAAAAGAAATCCAGTGGCCTTCACGAGTGTATCGCCAGCAGATGACTAGTTTTGGACAAAAAAAACAACCATGGATTCCGGCGGCCCCGGGCTCTCTGAACAGTTCCAACGCAAAGTTCTGCGGGTTCATTTCCTCATTCTTTACTGAGACGCAGCAAGAGGTGAACCAACAAGAGGTGAACCAACAGGTTGTGTTGATGGTCCTCTTCGCTAGATATCCACGTTCAACGTCAGCTGAAGCGAAGGTTCCTTCCCAGGCTTGTCTTTTTGAGGGTACATCTTTTGAGGTTGTTTTCAAGGCCCAAAAGTGGTCCCCTATTTTAAGCTACCCCGATTTGTGCAATCATTGCTTCGCCACCTTCGATGTCCCCTAGAAGTTGAAGTTGACCTGGCTGACGAGTGTGGGATTTTCGTCAACGCCCTGTTGGCTGTTTGGTGTTGGCAGGTTTTGCGGTCAACTTCCAGAGGCTGCATGACACTTACGACACGACAACCAAAGCTTCTTGCTTGATTGCATGGTCTCTACTGTTGGTGCCCTAAATGTTGCAATTATGGTAAAGGAAACCTGAAATGTGTCGTGGTTTGCAGTCGGTTTACTTTCAATATTGAGGGAATCCGCCGTGGCAGTTGCGAGTTCCCTTGTGCAGTGCAATGCTTGGCTCTGAGGCGAATCCTGAACGGCTGGCAGAGGCAAGCGCAAAGGAGTAAGCAACGGCCAATGTTTGCCGGTATGTATGGTAGAACGGGGGTGAAATTGGGAATGGGGGCTACTCACCAAATTCCCATTCGGCAGAAGACGCGATGAGTATTGACCGTCAGATGAAAGTGCAAAATACGGTGATTGAACATCTCTGAGCTCCAGCCAGGAAATGCTGGACATGCAGGGAATGCTCCCTTGGGTTCTAGTGTTCCATGATCACTTTGAGGGGAGGAACATTCGGACCCTGCGCTCGCCCCATGTAACTGAAGCCGTTCATGGCAAACCTCCAAGCATGGGGCAGAGGATGGCCGACAAACATGGGAAGTTGCCCTTTCCTTTCCCTTTTCGCTCGAGCCCAAAAAGGATGACTGCCGTACCCAAAAAAACAAGGACACACCCACATGGCTGTGAGTCAAATTAAACCACAGGGGACCGCAGGTTCTAGTCCATGTTTCCTTTTACCAGGGTTCTACTTCGGGTACCTATTTTTGACCCACAGCCACATTTCAGCGACTTTCCGGTTTTTACTGAAAAGCGTTGCATGACTTGGACGGTCACGTCAGGCGCAAGGACCGAGTGCGCTGAGCCGATGCCGGCGGCCGCAATGCAGAATGCATGCGTCGAGGTGTCACGATTCGTCTTGTGGCAGGTGCAAAGTTGCCAAAGAAGTACCAAAACCAGAGGAAAGCATGCGAATAAGCCCCAAACAACCAGAGCAAGCATTCGGTTTCAATTTCTGACAAAGTTCTCAGAGCCCTGCACGCGGAAGCCAAATTTGTTTTATCCAACCTGCCCCACATTCGCGTGTTCTGGGATTCGGACAGCAAATGGCAGCAGCTGCAGTATGTATTCGTTGCCACAGTTCATCATAGCCCGTGATTGTGCAGCCCTCCAGAACGTTTTATCATGACCGTGCGGTAGAGCTGATGGCCCATGGCAGAAGGCGTCCATATGCTTGGCCTTTTGCCGGTCAAGGTGCAGCGCGCACCATCTTCCGATAGAAATGAATCCCACAGACCGGGGCTTGGAGAAAAAGAGGCCGCTGCAGAAGGCAAGGGTTGTGAATTTGACACAACCAATGCTGTATCAAAAGGCAATTTTTAGTCAAGGAAGCACTGGAGACATGTTGTCCCAGAAAACCGCTGCCAGCGATCTGAGGTGCATAGTAGCCGTTCTGAAATGAGAACAACCTCGCCAGGGATTAAAACCAACTGATCTGCGAGCATTTCTTGTCTCCTCTATTTCATGCGGCCGGAATTCTCCGGATGTGCATATGGGTGTGTCTCGTTTGCGACCCGTTTTTCGAGTGGCTTAAAGAGGGGAAACTTACAGGAAACCACCCATTTGGGTGTCCACGTCCTCGTTTTGAGACAAGCTCCTTTGCGGGTTGATCCTAAATCCGAAACCCTAAAAACCTTGAGCCTACCCTCCCTCCAACTAAGATGGCTGACAGGGTCCTCTTGGAAATCGATCTTCCAGGTACCTCCCACATGGAACCCTGGAAGACCCATTTTCCTTTTACAGGGGCCCCCTGTCAGGTTCCAAGTTGGTGGAAGGGTACCTTCCAAGGGGTCATTTGAATGATTTTCGAGCGCTTTCCGACCGAGGCGCGAGGTGTCCGAGGCCCAAATAGCGGAAGCGGTCACGCTGCACAAAGGCCGGGCACCGGCAATTTCTGGCGAGAGCCCTGATGCCTGAGGAACCAGCTTGAATCGATCTCAGGTGAAGCTCCATCGAGCTCACCCATGAATTCCCCCCCAAAAATAAGGTATTTCCAGGTTGGGAGTAACACGATCATAATTTGCACAGATGAATTGTGTTTCCTCGTCATTGGCAAGGATCCTGGATTTTAATGCACCAGCCAAAAGAGCAGCAAACCTCAAGCCAGTGCTTGGTTGACCGTGGCGCTTTTGAAAAGTGCGGCTCAAGCGCCGGGCATTTTTCAGAGGACCAATCCTTTAGTTGCCGCATGGACATTGGGTCCTGAATGGCACGTGTGTACAGAAGAAGCTGCGTTTTTCTCCTCGCCTTTTCTCTGCCGCTTGTGTTCCTCGAGCTTGGCGCTTCGCCGCGAGTGGAGAGCCACCAGTACCAGAGCCACAGACCAGACAGGTTGCCCAGGCCCCGCGTGGAATCCTCACCTCAGAGCGGAGCTTGGGCAAGGCGCGGAGCGACCGACTGAGAGATTGAGGGAGGAGAGATGGTCACGCCATGAAAAACTCAGCCTACAAGGGTCAAACGAGTCTTATGTTTTTGGACATTCAGCATCCTCTGATTTTGGATATGTACTAGTAACAGTCAGAAAGATCATTTTCGGCCCCAGATTCTGGACCCCTTACGCTGACAGTCAGTTATGACGCTTTTGCTAGGACAACTTTTCCACGAACGGGCCCATCTTCACTTTAGCTTCGGATCGCACACCCTGGAAGGCCCTTCGGCGTGCTAGCCGCGTGTTTAGTGGCCTTCTCGGTGTTTAGCTCCTCTGCTACGGCTGAGACGGCCAATGGCGAGGTAGTTGAGACGCTCGACATTGGTTGGTCATCGAGTTTGAAACCTTCAACATTTTGGAGACGAATCGGACGTGATGAATTGAAGGAGCCCCTTGAAAAGCGGAAATTGTGAGGATAATGTTGACCACTGATTCATAAGCCCCAGCATGTCATGAGGAGGGTGGCTCTGGAAGAATGTAGAAAGGGAGCCCCGCTCCTCAGCACTGGGGCTTATTATTCAGGGGTAGAAACTACCGCAAGGCAAGCAATAAGTTTGGAGGACAACGCATTTCGGGGGTAGCCTCGGAATCATTGTGTTGATTTTTTTGGTGGAGGGCTATTTTTTGGGGGATTTTTCCCCGTTTGTCTTTAGTTTTTTTTTCCGGGATTTTACCTTATTTGGCTTCTTGGCTTTTTTGGCCTTTGGCTTCAAGGAGTCTGGGCCTTTTCGGCTTCTTGGCTTTTTGGTTTCTTGGCTTCTGGCTTTTGGCTTTTTGGCTTTTGGCTTTTTGGCTTTACTTGTTTGGCGGCTTCGGCTTTCCGCATCCTCTCTGCGTTTGGCTTTGTGTTGACCTCAAAAGGCAAGCCTAAAAGTCGGAACGAACCCAATGAATCCAACGCCCACCCTAACCCCACGTTTTGACCCCAAGACCACCCTAAACCACCACTAAACCCTCCCTAAACCGCCACTAAAACTAGAACCAACCTTAAAACCAAACCGCCAACCCGAAGAAACCCTAAAGAAACCTTAAACCAGCAAGACTCCCTGAAGAAACTTCTAAACAAACCCGCTCTAAGCCGGTAATAGACTATCCCTAAACGAACTCTAAACCTACCGTAAACCAACCCTAAACCCCCAACCCCCTAAGCCAATCCTTAAACCCATCCTAACCCACCCGAATTCAACCACTAAACAAGCCTTAACCCCCCCCCCAAAGCAAACCCTATACCCCCCCACTAAACCCACCCTAAAGCAACCCCAAAACCAATCCCTAACCCCCGCTACACCAGCACTAAACCCAAACTACACCCGCTCTAAACCCAGCCTACAGCAACCCTTAACAAACCCAAAGCAAACTCAACACCAATCGCCCCCTACTCCCCCAAACAAACCAAACCAACACTAAACCATCTCTAAGCCACCCTGAACCTACCCCAAACCACCCTAAGCCCACCTAAACACAACCACAGCCTAAACCAAATCTAAACCCACGCGAAACCAGCCCTAAACCAAGCCCAAGAAGCCCACCACAAATCAGCACTGAACCATCCCAGTACCTAAAGCGCAGCCACCCCCAAACTTTCCCGAAACAAGCCTGGAACCCACCCAACCTTGAACCTAGCCTAACAAAGCCAACTCGTGATGCTGAGGATGTTGAAAAGGATGCTGCCGAGTTGAACCGATGCTGGGGATGTTGACAGCGCTTGTGCACAACGAGTCAAGCCAAGCAGAACCACGGGAGATCGCACCTGCCAGTTTCAAGACAGAACATCCAGGAAAAAAAAAAAAAAAAACAGCACGGGAAAAAAATCCCAAAAAAAATCCAGACTCTTTTTTGGTTTGGAGCAGACTCATTCCGGAGGGTGTGGGTGGGTGTTGACCGATCATTCGCCCAGGCAACCAGCCGCACAGAGCCTCCCAGACTGGACCTCCTTGCTGAAGCCCGAGTGGCGCGCGGCCCTGCGCACGGACGAGAAGGCGGCCTGGCGCCGGGTCCCCAAATCCGCGCCTCGGCTGCTTGCGGCGGTGGTCTGGCGGTGTTGGGTGGGCTAAACGGTATGAATCTAGATTGGGACATCTTCCAAAAATAGGATTGCACGCGAATCCCGATGACGCCCAAGGATCCCAGTTGTGTGTTTTTCTTCACTGAGCAACTTGGGCAAATGCGCCGGACATGGATGGCCATTGTGACATATTTTGACCACAAGCCAGCAAGCAAATGAGCGAATGTGAGGCTGGGAGTTGGGGCGTCAACGGATGTTTCGAGGAAAGAGCAAAACAAGCAACCCCCGGGTTTGTGCACGGCTTTCCTTCCCCTCGTTTTGCTTGCACGAATCCCCAATGTAAGACCAGACATGGTGCTCCTTAAACTGAGGGTGGCACATGTCGGATTGCTCTAAATACGTTGGCTGTGAGCCAAGTCTCCGAGAACTTGTCGTTTTGTGGATGGGTCAGAGATGTCATGGATGGCCCAAAGTCTCATCACATCCCATTGTTGGTATCATGAGTTGGAGCCGCCCTGTATTGAACTGGTGCGCGGGGATGCTTCAGACGCAGGCTCCACGTTGCAGCAGTTGAATCTGGAAGTTGGCTCAAGATTTGTCCAGTTTCTTTTCCTACAATGGAAACCCCATAATTGACTGGTTGCACGTTGTTCGCTTTATATGGAGTCGGGATTCACCTTCCCAGGTGGGTGTGTCAAAATGGGGAACCCCGAACATTGCGCCCCAAGCTCTCCTTGAACCAAGCTGACAAACAGAAGCACGGGAGGTTTGATCCCCGAAGCACCGAGAGGTGCTGAAGAGACTGCGGGGCGTCGCTGCCGACCTAGCAGACATGCGGCAGGACATTTACGCCGAGGATTGGCAGAACCTGGCGATCTACCCAAACTTGTTTCAAGCGTACCTGCCAGCAACTTGGAAACGCATGGCAGAACTTGTGCCATCCTCTCGTTTTTGTCTTTCAACTTGTTTTGACATTCGCCAAAGGTCAAGGTGTGCCAATGGCCATAGGCTATAGATGCGGAACTGGCTGGTCTTACTTCAGTTGCGTGCTCGCTTTGGAATACCATAACAAGGAGTCTTGTGGAGGATTCATGTGCCCCCACAGAAGTCCCATACCACAACCCCGGAAAAAAAGAAGCATATCTCCTCTTCAGGACGAATGTTCCCATCCGAGCTAACCCGTGACGGGTCCTAGACCCGCCTCACAGTTTCAATTTGCTCGGCTCTTTGTGGATGTACCGCGGACGCCGGACATATTGGAACAAGTGGAACCCTGCAATCTACCACTGGCTGGTTCACTTGTATTCAGGGAATCCACTCTCGGGACCCTTTGATTTGAGGAGCTGCTTTGGGCTTTGGGATTTCTGACGTTGCTTGAGTATCCTTAAATTCCACCACGCGCTTTTGGCGGCATCCTCAAACAGACATGTCTGCATGTGGATTAACTACTCCTCAGGGAATTGTCTTCCGGGACCCTTCCATATTTGGCATTGAGGTCTTTCTGAACATTTATGGGTAGGCTCCTTTGCCAGGTTCTGCTTGTGACGTATTCATCCCGCCAAGGTCTTCACCCGATACACGGACTCGGCCTTCCCCACCAGCTCCCCAGTGGACGAATCCCTGCGCTTCTCCCTACGCTACGAGGCCGATGAATCACATGGCGCCCGCCAACCACGCATTGGTTTACTCCCCTGCAGGTTGATATGGAGCCCAACACCAAACGCCATTTTACGAGGCGCCTCCTTTCGAGAAAAAAAAAAAAAAAACATTTTTGTGTTCTAGGTTACTTAACGTGGAATCTGATTGGGGTCCCCGGTTTGAGCCATTTTCTTCAGCCTTCTGGTGGGATTCCATGTTAGTCGGTGGGAGGGTAAAGGCAAGCCCAAAAAGCGAATACTGCAAAAGGATGTTCCTCGACAAATGTTTGGTTGCGTCAAGTGCAGGGGAGCAACGTCCCTTGGCAAATGGAACCAGCAAGAACCTTCATTTGCTATGGCCAAGAAGCCGTGGTGATGGTACTGAAGGAGCCGCTGAACTCACGACCTGAGGGTTTGTATTTGTGACGAGGTTCCTTTCGCGTCTTTCAGGTTGGTGTGTCATCATTTTCCTTAGGATCTGGGGGGGGGGGGGGGGAGCGTGCCATTTTGGCTGTAGCCTCTTTCAGGATGCACTGTAAGTGGGACAAGAAGTTCAGGAGACATGGCTTGACATTACACACACAAACACAGAGTTTGTACAATGCTTCCATCAGGCCGGTGGAGGCATGATTCTCTCACGAGGCGATGAAGGAATCTTTCTTGAACGAGCTTTTTAAGGGTGAAGATTCTTTCAAATTTGAGACTGTTTGGCATTACAGCAAGGCTTTTTTTTGCATTTCTGTTGCTTCAGCCCGAGCCCTCTCTCGTCAGCAGTTTTGGTCAGCAGGTAGGGGCCTTCTATCGGCATTTGCGGGAGTTTGAGAGGGCGGTGGAAGAAAAGAGTCTGCCCAGTCGCCTGGCAGAGTGGATGCTTTTAATAGGAACTCCGGATCAAGAAGCCCCTTGTTGATGGACATGTTGTGTCCCCGTTCAATTAGTGGGAATTCATCACTTTCGGCGGGAAAACCCCCCACATTAGTAGGATGGGCTTATTCATTTGGGTCAAGATGAATTGAGGCGCGAGAGTAAGGCTAGGTCGGACAGATTCAAACTTGTGAATTTGAGTGGGGAAAATGGTTGGTGGACATAAATCCAACCCTGTGAAGGATGTCCACCAAAGGGTCTCCAACAGAAAATAATCATGGTGCAGGTTCTTTCATGACAGCTTCGGCTGGGCTTGGCTGTGACTCCGCCCCTAAGGGACGGAAGAGGCTGCGGCTTTGATGAGTCTGTCCTACGACCGCTATCTCAAAGCCGGCGATCTTTACGAGGGCTACGAGTCGGACACAGGATGGGAATCCGTTTGTCCCGACATCAGCCATTGAAAGAGGTTGCAGGTTTTCTCTTGATAGAGGTGCCATTTGCACTGAAGAAACGCAATGCCGAAGAGCAGCAAGTTTGGGGCCTACATTTCAATTCGACATGGCCACGGGCATGCATTTGAGCCATGTTTTGTTTGAAGTTCAATCTGTCTGTTTAGTTTGATCTCGGGCATTCGGGTCAGCTGAGCCGATTGCTCGTGTAAGCGCCCGGCAAGGACCTGCAACTGAGATTGTCAGCCTGGACCAAGTCGAGTTCGCCGCTTGGACAGAGCTCCCGTTGCTCCATGCCGCATTTGTTGACCAATGCCAAGCAACGGCAGATAGCAAGCGAACGAGTACTAGTGGCTTGAGGCTGGCTCAGCTGCATCCACACATACACGTGATACATGCATTGATGCAGAATTTGTTCGATGCAAGCATCACGTCTTTTTTTGCACCACAAAAGGGTTGGCTGGCAACGTGCGCGAAGACCCGGGATTGCTGGCGGAAATGTCCGGCATGTGTGACTCTGCGAGCATACAAGCTGACAGGATGTCTACACTGTCGGGATTTGCCAAATTCCAAGAAGTTGTCTTTTTCCAAAAACACATAATTTATGATACAGCTTGTATCCCAATTAAAGGGCACTTCCCTTTGTCAAGTCCCTTGTAAAGTGCTCATTGGTTCATTTGAGAGGTACTGCAGCAAATCCCAACCGATTCTCAGCAGGATTGCGGCTCAGGAGAAAGTTCTCTTTCAGCTTCGAGATCGCACATGGGAGCAGGGTAGCCACCGTCAAGATGGCCCTTGAGCCTTGCAACACCACTTGATGCCCAATCCAGCTGAGTCTGATGTGCCGCCAATCTTTCGCCCTCACATTACCAAAAGCGATCACCCAACCCGTGTGCCCCATCGACCCACTAGATGGGCCGCAACCACTCCCTGGCAATTGGAGCGTAGGCGGCTATTTGCCCTTATCCTGGACCTGGGTACGGGCAGACTCCTTTGTTCGAGTTGCGCGTTTTCCCGTTTTCCCAGAAAGGGAACAAACAAATCCCAGGAACCCCCCGAGCTGGAGCCGCCCTTGGTGCGGGACGACGTGGTGATCCTGGTGGGCCCGGACAAGGGCAAGACCGGAAAGGCGGGTCGTTCCGGTCCCTGTGAATCCAAGGCCGAGGACAAGCCATCAGAAGTACAAGGGGAGCACCCCAGTTCTCGTCATGGGGTGGGGCCAATCACCTCGAACATGTTTCATCCACTGTTTAAATAGATCCTTGTGGTTTTTCTAGGTGGTCATGGTCTGGAAAGACACTGCAACCCCTGGAGCGAGGTGCTGTGGGTGGCTCGCCTGGATGGGAAGCCCAAGCGCCCTGGCAAGGGCTAGCCCGCTTTGTACAGGGAAACCCAAATTGGAAATCATGCTTTGTGGGGTTTGCCTGTCCAACCTTATGGATGTGCTTTTGTGGTGGTACCCTTTTGGGCTTGTTGGAAGCTGGGGGGACAAGACAACATTTGTGGCGGCAACCAAAGCTTCTTTGCAGCCAGCTGACCTGAGGGATGTGGGCTGATGCAGGGTTTGCTTTTGGAGCATTTTTAGACCCAGGGGAGAGACGCCGTGTTTTCTGTGGCTGTACACTCTTGGCCTTGGTCGAGCTGGCTTCTGACTCAATCTGGGTTCCCAACAGTCCTTTGCAGACCTTCGCTGGCCCTGTTTTGGTCATGTCCCTCAAACAAGTCATTCGGGGGAGGCGGGGGGACCTGAATCCTTGACTGTATTGCCCGTATTGGGATTCTTGGCAGTCCCTTGGCCACCGTGGCAAGAGCCCAGGTTTGCCATCGTGAGGTTGACCTACAACAGGCAGCTGGGTGATGCTGAGGCGAGGAAAACTGCCAGCTCGATGACTGGTGTGGTTGGTTAAGAGCCCTTGTCAGCAAGTGCCTTAAGCAGGACTTACACAACCCCCAAAGTGTTCAATCCAGGGTTATTAGCCACTTACTCACCAGGCCAGTCATCCCGGTGCTGGCTCAGGGCCGCTGACATGAAACACCAAGTGAGATGAATGAAACAGACATGAATGCGAGTACATATGCCTAGGCATGTATGTATTGATTGCTGTGCGCGTGTCTGATTCATTCGTTAATGTCTGTTCCTATTTATGCATGCATGCATGCACCGTTCGGTTCCATTCCGTCCCGTCCCGTCCCGTCCCGTCCCTTTCCGTTCCGTTCCGTTTGTGTTTGTTCTTTTTTTCCAGATATTTATTGGTTTATTTGTGTTTAGCTATGTATGTATTTAGTTGTTTATTTACTTGTTTATTTGTTTATATGTTTGTTTATCTATGTATTGATTTATTGATTCATGTGTTTGATATCATGTTCAAAGATCTGCTTACGTATATATGCGGCTTATCACCTTTTGTGATGGATAAAACGGTAGACATATCTCTCGAGCTGGCGGTTGCTTGGGATTGGTAGACTTGGGTTGACGAACCTTTGGGTACCAGAATTAAGAGTTCATGACGGAGAGGCTTACCCTTTCTCGCTGAGCCACGCCTTTGGATCAGTTTGGAACTGGCGACATGAGCTTGGTGCAGGTGAAAACCTTCAGCTATGGGTGGCTGGCCCGGACCAGCAGCAACTCGGACCAGCTGGTGAAGGACCCGCTGAACCGCCTATGGAGGGCTTCTCCGGGTTTGTCTCAAAATGGGGGCGAAGTAGGCACAAAGAGGGTACCCTCAAATTCCCTCAAACACAGATGCCTCCGCATCCCAAGCCAGGCATCCGACCCACCAAATATGTAGCGAAGAAGGAACGAGCTGACCCGTTTCCACTTTCCCACCTCACACTCCACCCCCGCCCTGCAAACAGCCTCTTTTTTCTGTAAGGTGTTCAAGGAGACCGAGAGCTTTGCGGCGGAAACCGACGATTTCCAAGGGTGTCTTTGTGGAAGCGCACCACCAGAGGTTGTGGTTTCGGGTTCGATCGTCTGAGTCTCGATGCCACGCTCCGATTCGTGAGGACGTAGGCTGCGGCTTTCTGGCCGCAGTGGTGGCATGCTCTGCGGTGTACCCCATCGATTCCTCCAAGGCCACCCGACTCCTTGGTGTTCCTGGTTCTTGGGCTGGAGGTTCTTCGGGAATCCTTGAGTTCCTAAGTCGTTTCAACAAATCAGGGCTGAAACCACCACCCCTAGAGGGATGATTTGGGTAAGTGTTGAGGCATGCCACCCCCAGCTGAAACCTTTTGGTTTCCAGCCGCAACAGACACCCGCAACGCTGATTGGGCTTTGCAGGTGCGGCTGCAGACGGGTCGGCCTGCCTTCCCGGGCCCAGAGGAGGGGGGCTTCCTGGGGCTCTTCGACGGGCTCCTGCTGAACCTGGGCCGGGAGGCTCCCAACGCCGGGATCCTCATGGGCACCTTCGAGCGGGGCTGGGAGAGAGCGCTGGGTCTCGGAGGTGTTTTGAGTCTTCGGAATGGTGAATGGCACCCTCAGCCGACCGCCGAGCTGTTTTTTGGCATTTTTGATCTCCGCCCATATTGCGGAACCTTCGGGCTGAAGCAAAGTGAACGCCAACCACCAAAGCCTGAAGTGACACGCCTTCCAATTCCTGAAGCAGAAAAAGTGAAAGCATGCACGAATAGTGAGACGTAATCTTAGCATCCACCACCGAGGCATTCTACTTCCTGCACCGATTCCTGCAAAAACCATCCAAACTAGTTAATCACCCATTCACCAAAACCGGATAATCATCCCAACCGTCCAAATCCCCCAAAACCAGATTGAGTCATAACCTAAGGCACCTTCAACTTCCTGAAGCGCGCCATCTTCAACTGGGTCCTGCAGTTCTTCAACGGCACCTTGGCCAACGCCACGGCTTTGCGCTTCGCCGCCATGATCCCCGCCGGGGCCCTGGCGGACGCGCTGGGCTCCACCATCCGGGTGCCCTTTGCGCCTTGGAGTGGAACCAAGGGGGGTCCAAAAGGGGGACAAGTCACAGGCGAGATGTCTACGTGTGTGTGTGTGTGTGAGTGAATTTGTGTAGATGGATGTATAGATGACCAGGGAGTAGCACGAAGCGCACATTGGCATATATATGCTATGGGAATAAATATTGGGTTCAGTGATCACATTGGTTCGTAGATTGACACGTCACCAATCCCTGAACTTGGATACACAGCTGAAAGGCATCTACACATTTCCTGCAGAAACGGTGGCTTACTCCCTTCCCTGTGAGGTGGCCTTGGCATGTAAACCAATCACAATCAAGGGCTGAGTTGGGGAGAGCGAGTTGTGTGTGTGTGTGTGTCATGTGGATGTGCATGCTTTGCGGTTGGTGACCTGGTGCGCAAACCACCCAAATGGAGAGCCAATGGAGAGCCTTAGGGTAGAGTTTATTCAATCCGTAGCCTGGACGGCAAGGCTGTCAATTGCGGGTCAGACACCTGCCCCAGACCCGTCCCTTCACGCGCAGCTTCGGTGCGAATACGGATCACCGGGCTCAGGAGCTGATGAACAAGCAGGTGCAGGCGGGCCAGGCCAAGGACTTCTCTGAGGCCTTTGAGAACGTCTTCCAGCGCCCGGGGGCGGTGAGGTTCTACTTCGCCGCCTGGACCGCCATCCTGGTGCGGGACGTGCCCTACGGCGCCACGGCCTCCCAAAGGGCGCGGTTGAAAGGAGAGCATGGAACGTGGACAGAAAGCTTCGTTCCTTTTGTCATGTCGCCACACAATTTGTCACCAACTCTTGCTCTTGGATAAGCGTTGCTTTGGATCTTAAGAAGGCTATTCATTTTACAGATCAACCAGCTTCCAGGATCGTTTTTGGCACCGGGCAAAATGGGAGTTGGCAGGTATGGTACCTCACTGCGATTGTGGAGTGAAGACACGTTTCCTTTCTCACTGCTTGTGGTGCCCGCCTGCTTGACGTGAGCGCTTCCATTTGCTGAGTTGCTGCAATTGTTGTGGTGTGTAGTGATTCCGGCTACCAGAATTATTCAAGCCTTTCCGACGTGGGCAACGTTGAAATTAATCAGTAAAGGCCAGACATGGGCCCAAGTTCAAGTCCCCTGTTCATATGGTTGGGACACCAGATACTTTGAATGCATCAACCTGTTTCTAAAGGCGAATCTAATAATCCCTTGGAGAATCAGCACAGTTCCCCGTACTAGTATGGTGTACCCTCCCGCCAAGAAGCACGGGGCCCTTTTCGAAGACGATCCTCTCGACTTCCGGCGGATGAGATCGCTCGAGGCACCTTCCAGCTGGTGTTCTTCGAGTTCTTCAAGGCGGGGGGGGGCAGCTGGCAGACTCCCCGTGTCAAAGCGAATGGCGTCCGTTTGGGCATTCGATGGTTTGAAAAAAGTGTCAAAGCGAATGCATGCACTTGGAAGGGTGCATAGTGGCCCTGCCCGATTGTTTTCAAACTGTTGCAAGTCGGAAATAGGGACCTTCCCGCAGTGCAGCAAGTAGTCTGGTAGCGCTAGTTACGCAGAACACTTGGCTGCGCCTAATCCTTGACGTGTTTCATAGCGTTACTGCAGCAGTCAGGCCGACCTTGCCTTTCAATGCAGGTGCGCCCTGAAAGCATGCACCATAGGTTTTCTCGGACCCGCGCAATGGTTGAAAGCGGTTGCCTTGGCCCTAGTCTGACTTCCCTGCGCCTCTCATGTGCGGCGTACGAGAAGTCGTAAGCTCGGTGTTTGCTGATTGAAGCATTGTATTTTCATGTATTTTCCAGAGGGTCTCCTGAAGATGTGGCCGCCTTTCGTTTTTCCCAGTCCGCCTTTTGGTCATTCTCATAGATCATTGTTTGGCGACTTGGGTTCTTTCCTGCATAATTAGTCTTTAAAGATGTGTTGGGCTTTTGCTTGCCCAGTCCAATTTGTTGTCATTCACCTGCTGGACGAAGCCATTCATGAGCTCACCATTGTGGAAGTTGCTTTGAGGATCATATATTTCCAGTTTGTGATTTTATAATGTTTGCAATTTCCTTCAAAAGGCAAGCCACTGAACCTCTTCGCACCCTTTGGTCAATCTTTACTTTTGAGACTGAACCCATTTTGCCGAAGTGGGTTAGTAGTAACCAGAAGGATTTCTCTTAAAGGAGCCATGACTATGGGCAGTGCAGGAGTTCACCCCTGAGTACCTGGATCCCTTGGGCGTGAACCTCTTCGGCCAGCGCCTGATCTGGGGTTTCCTTGCGGGCTTCTTCGCTGGAGCTTTGACGGTGCCGGTGGACAACATCTCCACCACCGTGATGACCCAGGTGGAAGGGGACGCCAAGGACCTCAAAAACGGGGAGTAGTTAGGTCGTCACCCGTGGAAGCCAAAAGGGGTTGTGCTTGTGTTTTTCTCTATTTGGCACCCAGGTGAATGTGAAGAATTTGATCGGTCAATATGGGGTTTTACATCCATTGCATCCGCAGTGTGGCTGTTCAAGCGTGAAAATGTGCGAGCAGCGCACTTGGACGGTTTGTTGTTTCCTTTTGGGCCCCAAACCGGTAACCCTTGAATCTATAGGTTATCAGCCGTAGGCCCCTAGCTTAAGCAATGGACGGTTCCCTTGTGCCAGTTGATGGATCCAACATGCCTGTGGATGCTGCCGGAGCTAGCTCCGACAACGCCACCGGCGGCGGTGTGCGAATGTTCGCATCAAGCGCTAATGCGCAGTACAACCGCACCCTGATGAATTCCCTTCAACTGTACAATACCGCAATCTTTGCTGTTGGGAATGATGCAGCCATTAGGTCTGAAGCCGAAGCCCTGCATCAAGCAGCTGTCACGCATTTGCAAGCGGAAAACCGTGAGGAGCTCCGTGTCGCACAAAATCAGCTGCATGCACACTACGCTGAGTGTGCGCAAGCCCAGTCGCATAGAATTTGTGAATACGAACAGCGAGTGAGCGATGAGTTCATCCAAGAAGTGAACTTCGCTGAAGCTAGGATAAGCCAAGTGTGTGAGGAAAATGCCCAAGCATTGCATGAAGCGGAAATGGGACACAAAACAACTGAGTTTAGGCAAGCCATCGAATCCACCCTGGCGGAAGCCCAGCAGCTCCTTCATGAGCAAGCCGCCAAGCACGCCGACGACGCAGCCTGTGTCGAGGCGAAAAACGCCAGGATGATCGATATGATGGCCTACCAAAACGGGCTTCTGCAGGACGAGCTCGATGAGCTGAAAAGGTATCAGAAGCTTCACGACCTCCGCGAGGATGGATCGAAGCCCAAAGGGTAGGTGATACCCGAGAGGATTCACCAGAGTTGATGACCGACGACATGAAGTCAGCTCGGTCCCAAAGGTCAATGTTGGACCCGTTGTCCCATCCCTTTCAATATGCAAAGGAAAAGTTGAGGTCGCTTGTTACCTATGACGGTTACGGGGTTGAATATACTCCTAGCGTGATTCCCACTGCCGAATGCGAAGCACTGCCCGCAGATGCTCGCGATCCGCAAGGACCAGCTGAAAAGCCAACAGGTAGCAGCCGATCCCCGGTGAAAACAAGTGCACCGGTCCCGCCCCTGCAATTCTCTCAGGGGCCAATGCCAAGTGACCGCAAGCAGGGTGGTAAGCCTCCTGGCGGTCCGCCACCTGATGATGATGGTGATGAAGATGAAGGTGATGGCCTCGGGCCTAACCTTGGTCAAGAAGCATTCGCCAAAATGTTGATGAAGTTAGTGAAAGGCCACACGAACGATGAAAAGCCCAGAACCCGCGAAAGCGAGACGTTGCGATTCAAGGAGATGCCAACTCCTGAAACGTACCGTGAATGGAAGACATCGGTTCGTGAGGATGTCCGCGCTGCATCTGACCGTCCAGACGAGGCTTGGCCTTGGATCATGGAAGTCTGGTCCGATCGCGAGGACAAGAAGAAGCTGTTGGAGGAGCTCGGCGAACCGGGAAAATTCGTGACCCTAGACACGAAGATTCTCGCAGCGCTCACGCGTTCAGCGAAAGGCGATCTGGCTCAGCGAATCCTAACAGCGAAGGAAGAATGTGCCAAGGAGGGAAAGGCCATGAGAGGAAGGCAGGTCTTGTTTATGTTTGACCAATATTTCAAGACCAGTGAAGAAGCCGGAAACCTCTACTCCTTGGAGGACCTGTTGCGTGTCTCGCGACACGGCGAAGGAATCATTGATCTCAAACGTTTCCTAAACGCTTGGGATTCCGTGATCGCCGGCATGAAAAGGCCGCCGGAAGAAAAGGTGTTGAAAGACATTTTGCTTCGCCAAGTGAGAAGCTGCCATCTGTTGCGATACGACATTGACACATATGATCGTTGCCGTGATGATGATCCCAACAAATCGTACGATTTCCTATATGCGTTGCATGAGGGATCTAATCGAGAGGGATAGGCTTCGCGAGAACCGAGAGCGCGTGTCCAAAGTCAATGCCAGCAAAGCCCCGACGCCCAAGGCCGGTGCTGCCGCCCCTGAAAGGAGGGACCCCAAGAAAAAGAGCGCACCTAAGCCGAAGGACACCGAGGAAAAGTACTGCTTTGACTTCCAGAAGGGCTCGTGCACGAGGGGGGCAAACTGCCCTTACGCGCACCGCAAGGAGCCGCGAGGACGCTCCGCAACCCGTGGCAGGCCGAGTTCCCCCAAAGGCAATAAAGGAGAGAAAGCACCGTGTTCTTTCTTTGCCCAAGGGAAGTGCACTAGAGGTGACAAATGCAAGTTTAGCCATGCCTCCACGGGCGGCAAATCTGCCGCCGCGGCATCGAGCAACGAGGCCAATGCAAATCCTGCGGCTAAGAAGCGTGCAAATTCGCCTAAGCCTAAGCCCAAGGCCAAAGCCGCTGCAGTCTGCACCAGGTACGCCATGTTCGCAAAGCCGATTGATCCAATTGGAGTGTCATTCGACACCAATGCTCATGTGCATGAGACCCCCGCCGAAGGCGATGGTTTCAAGCTTGAGTATGAGGAACGGCAGTGCAACAGGATGTTTCCAAGTGCTAAGGACTGTCCTAGGCCGACCAAAGGGACTAACAAGGCAGCGCGCAAGGCCGCGAACCAGTTGAATGCCGTAATCAAAGCCATTGAGAATGGAGCCCAGCCCGCTTGTGGTTTCATGTGCGATGTGGAATCCGATTCCATCTCAAGCCTATCGTGTGATGAGTGCCTGAGAATTGCCATGCCGCCTCACGATGTTCGCAAGGATGTCGAAGCGCCAAGGGCAGCCACCCCTGCACCAAAGGGAAAGGATGTGTGGCTTATTGATTCCGGTAGTGAGCAGGACCTCATCAGCAAAGCTGCACTGAGGAATGCGTCCAAGGCAATTCGGAAACAGGCCCCTCAGCCTATTCGCCTTGTGACTGCAAACGGAAACATCACTGCTTCCGAAATCGCCGACATCAATGTCGATGCATTGTGTGAGCCTGCTCAGCCTTACATCCTCGAGAGTTCTCCCGCAGTGCTGTCGCTGGGTGTGAAGTGTCTGGATCAAGGATATTCCTTCCATTGGGAATCCGGGAAGGCGCCAACCATGGTTCGCCCTGATGGTGCTCTGATCCAGCTCAAGGTTGACGGTCATGTGCCATACATGGATTCTAGTTGTGAAGCTGAGCCATCGTTGAGTGCAGTAGCAGCATCCAAGCCAGCCCCCGCACCGGTTCATGACGAAGAAATCGACGAAGGTGATGATCCTGACGACGAAGTTGAGCGGTTTGTGAGATCCCGCAAGGAGCAAGATCTGGTTGCCGAAGCGAGTACCAAAGAGCACTTGTTTGCACACTATCCGAAGAATCCCTTTTGCCGCACTTGCCAACGTGCCAAGATGCTTGCCCCATATGCAAGATCAAAGGGCGGGCAGGGAAGGCTCGAGACGAAAGCGTTTGGAGATCACATCATTGCTGATCATGTGATCCTCAAGGCCAACATCGAGCAAGGCATCAAAGGTGAATGGTGTGCTCTCGTGATCAAGGACGTGCATACGCAGTTCAGGTACGTTTATCCGTCGACCAGCAAAAGCACGGAGCAGTCCGTTGCAGGGATCCAGCATTTCATTTCCGGTAGGGATGAGGTTGAGGTTCTCTACACCGATAACTCCCGGGAATTGAAAGCCGCAATAGAGCAGTTGGGGTACCGTCATCAGACCTCCGTTGAATATGTTGATTCTTCCAAATCTTTCGTGGAAAGGGAAATCAGACATCTGTTGGAGGGAGCACGTGCGAATCTTGTTCAGTCAGGGTTCCCACTGTCGATGTGGCCATTTGCAATCCAGCACAATGCAGTTGCGACCAACATCCTGCCACAGTTGAACGGAAACGATTCGCCATGGTACCTCAGGTTTCACAAGACTTTTGATGAAGCTGAGATACCTTTCGGAGCAAAGGTACTGTTCTGGAAACCCTGCACGAGCTGACAATCAGGCAGGCAAGACTTCGCCAACATCAAATGAAGGCGTGTTCCTCGGGTACCACACGCAGCCTGGGTTCGCATGGAAAGGCGAGTTCCTTGTTGCAAAACTAGAAGGGCTCGATTACCATATCGAACATGCGTCCCTCACGGTACAGCGAACAAAGCGCATTGAGCTTCCGACTGATGAGTTCATCTTCCCGATGAGGTTGTTGAAAGACCCTGCATCTCATCCACCTGTTGCCGATGCTAGGACACGAAACGACCCTGTGCCGTTGGAGCGTGGGCAAGCCCACATCGAGGAACCTGCCGCATCGGAGAAATCCGAAGCGAAGATCAAGCCTGTCGCGCCTGACAAAGGCGGTGCATTCGACCCAAGCATAATGCCTGAAGGGTCACCAGTACCCGATGGCTATGTGTGGGATGGGGTTCGGCTCGTCCGTAGGAAGGCCGGATCCAAAAGGCCTCCCGATATCCCGTCCGACATGTGGGTCATGCTCGGCAGCCAGGACCGAAAGGCCCTAACCCAGCAGTATGAAGATCAGCTCCGTGCAGATGCCAAGAAGGCCGTGCTCGAGACAACAGTCTCATCGGAGGCCAGATCCGAGCACCCCGAAGCCGCATCGAGTGCAAAGCCAACCAGCGCCGCCCGCGAGGGCGAGCCGACATTGCCCGTGATCCGGCACGCGCCTGCGATGTCCGTTCTTCCGGAACGAGACAAGTCATCAAAGGAGCCGCATCGCCCGCAATTGCGTGAGTTGGTCAAAGAGCGAATCAAGAAAGTTGAATTTGATGTTGCTCTTGAACTGTTCAGTGCAGTCGTTGCTAGGCTTGTGCCAAAAGCCGAAGTAGCCAATACGCCAAAGGCCCAAGCTGCCCTTGACAAGGAATGGGAAAACCTTCGAAAGAAAGGCACTTGGGATGAGTTCAGAGTAAATGAGTGTAGGCGCGTCATCAGAGAAGCCCAGAACAAAGGGGAAAAGGTCCACATTGGAAGGATTTTCGAGGCTTGTTACGAGAAGGGTAGCGAGCTTCCCGATGATGATCCCAACAAGAAATTCAAAGGAAGGACCGTTTTCCAAGGGAACAATGTTTACGATGAAAACTCTGTTGCAGCATTATTTGCGGAGCTAGGGTCCAGCCCAGCGTCAATGGAGGCAGCCAAAATCCTCGACGCTTTCGGGTCGCAGCCCGGCTACCGCAAGGCGCAAGCCGATGCGAAGCAAGCCTACATTCAAGCCCTGTTCAAAGGCGTTCCCACATGGCTTAGATTGCCCAAGAACAGATGGCCTAGCCATTGGAGCAAACAATACATTGACCCCATTGTTCCACTTGTGCTAGCCTTGTACGGACATCCCGATTCAGGGGGGCTTTGGGAAAAGCACCTCGAAGATGCCCTTAGCAAGCAAGGCTTTGTAAGAGTGTTGCCCGAAATATGGACATCCATATTCCATCATCCGGAACTCGACCTGCTGCTCGTCGTATATGTTGATGACTTCAAGCTCGCAGGACCCGCCGGTAGCCTTGATAAGGGATGGGAACTGATCGGGAAGGTTGTCGAGCTCGACGCGCCCGAGCCATTCGGCAGATACTTTGGGTGTCATCACATCGAAAAGAATAATGTCAGATTGTCTAAAGAGGATCACCCTTTCAATCACGTGTTTGAGGGTTCTGCGCAACACGCGGGTGTTTGCTCTCAGAGAAGGACTGAGGACTACTGGGAGCATGATGAGAACACGAAAACGTGGACACGCTATCACTTGCAGCCCAGAAAGTGCCTTTTCCGTCCTAAGGAGCAAATGAGTGCATTCGCTTGTAGCCTCGACCCCCAGCGTGTGACAATCAAAGATCATTCCAAAGCAAGTCCAATTTGCGATGAGTGGTCGCGTCATGCAAGTGATCGCATTTCTGCGGACACCGCGTGGTGGACCGGACGTACCGTGTTTTCCTACGGTGAAAATCAGGAAGCAGCTTTGCAATGTGCATTGCCCTCAAAGCCTGGATCAATGAGAGACAAAACCGCGGCCAAGAAAGAAGTCAAGGTTTCGAAGTTCAAAGGACCCGAAACGATATGCGATAAACCTGTTGGTTGTATGACCAAAGAAGTCAACATTGTTGAGTACGACATGTCTGATTTCCTCAAGTCATGCGTTGACGCATATTGCGAACTTGCCAAGGTGAACGTTTCCTCGTTGAGTAAGGTAAGCACTCCATTCATTGGTTCGAAGGTCGCGAGACCTGTCGTAAATGAAGAGGAGCCAAAGGGCAGGCTACAAACTATCGCTGCAAAAGTAATGAAGATTCTATTCGCAGCCCGCATGGCTAGGTATGACCTGCTAAGAGCCACGCAAAGCCTTGCCTCGCGTGTGAGTAAATGGTCCACTGAGTGCGACAGCGCTCTACATCGGCTTGTGTCTTACATACACTGTTCGAAGGACCTTAAGATGCGAGGTTTTATCGGGGATAAGTTCTCTGATTGTAGGTTGTGGTTGTTCGCTGACGCGGATTGGGCAGGCGAATATGACTCGCATAGTACAACTGGTTGCACCATGATACTGGTAGGGCCAAACACGTACTACCCACTGAATGCCTTCAGTAGGAAGCAGACAGCGACCGCAACAAGCTCGACTGAAGCCGAGGTCATCGCTGCGAACCAGGCGCTCAGAGCAGAGGGATTGCCGACGCTGTCGCTTTTCTGTCAGCTCAGCCTGTTTGGGAAAGAAGCACATGGGTATGCTCAAAAGGCTGGAAAAGCCTCCCTTGATGTGCCCGATGGCATTGTTGCTCGCATTGATCCCGAGTTGGATGAAATTCGATACGGAAATGTTGATGCGGGTACAAGCGTAGCAAACATCAATGCCCTAACTGTGCATCTCAGTGATAAGTGGAAAGTCAAGCTGATGGAAGACAATCAGGCCACGATCACTATCCTGCAGCAGGGACACTCACAGAAGCTAAGGCACACGGATAGGACCCAACGCATTAGCTTTAGATGGCTCCAGGAGCAATTCGTGAATAGGCAGTTCGAACTAATCAATGTTGACACTACCCTCCAAGCTGCAGACATCTTGACCAAGGCGTTTGACAGCACCCCGGTGTGGCACCACGCACTTGAGCTGATCGGTATCTCCCCCAGTCGCCAGGCGCGAGCCTGTGCCACCAGTTTGCTGCTCTCCCCATGCGCCAAGGCCGGAGAAGTTAGCGATCAGGGGGGGCAGATCGCTGCGTTATGCAACGTTCAGCCCAAGCGCCTCCTTATTGAATTCTGTTGTTCGACGACCTCACGGTTGGGCGAATCAAGAGACTCTTCAAAAGGTTGCCGTGTCATTCGGGTAACGGAAACCGAAGACGGGTGCTCCGATACGTGCAGGCAGTGGTTAGGCCGTGAAATCGCCGAATTCAGGTGCAAGAATCCTAAGGGCGCAATCATGTTCTATGTCTCGTTGCCATGCACTGGAGGTTGCCCGTGGGGTTATGTCAACCAGCAAACTCCCAAAGGTGCTGCTAAGATTGAGGGCCACATCAAGCAATTTCGATCACTGTTGAGAGGGTTCAAACGCATCCTCAATGATGTTTATTCAGATGACATCAGAGTTGCCTTCGAACTCCCCAAGGCGTGTCGTTATTGGAAATGGCCTGAACTATGGAGTTTCTTAACTAAGTACAAGATGAACAAGTATGAATTCCATGGTTGCAAAATCGGCATTAAAGGGAGAAATGGAAAACCAATGAAAAGCAATGGGTCGTTGCCAGTAATATGCCCACAATTTCCGTTGTTGAGTACTTCAAGTGTGATGGTTCTCACGAGCATGATGAAAGCCGTGGCACTCACCTGAAGGAAGCCGAGGGATACACGTACATTTACACTGATGCCGTTCACAATGCATTTTCCGAACATGCCACCATGCAGCCGTTGCTTTCGAGTGATTGTGCTGCATCGTTTTCGCAATGAGCGGCCCAACGGCTATGGCGCATCCCGCGAGGGATTGCGATCCGGCATGGAGGAGGTGGATGGAGAATGTTGCTACCACATCGGTATGCACGAACGGCAAGTACGACGTTAACCTCGCCGCTACGGTCAAGGGCCTCCTGGAGACGACCTCTGCACAGTCGCTTATTCATACATGGGTGCAGGACCAACCGCATTATTTGCAGTTGCTTACACCCCTGTTAACTATCAGCGAACCTTATTTGAAGGTTGTGCAGGCCCCACGTGTACCAGATCGCGACCTCCTTATCTATGTGACTGTCGCTGACTCAGGACTGTCCATGGTTTCGGGCAAGAAGAAGAAGCTCCGCAAATATGATTTTGCAGAACGTTTGGATGCTTCTCGCCCGGCGCGTGTCGGTGCATGGAGGTCAGAAATGCTTTGGGGCAAAGGCCTTCAACAGCTTTGCAAGCGGTTGGCCGCCCTTATCGACGAGGTGCGCACGGACTACCCGACGGCGACCATCGTTCCGATGATTTATTGGAACGGCAATGAGCTTGTTGGGAAGGACGGCATCGAGCCCAGCGGTACCTATCCGTACGACACCCCCGCCGGCGAGGCCACTCAGTTGTTGGCAGACACCAAGAGGCACCTGGCTTGGACCAGGGATTTCGCGGCCCGCAAGGGCTGCGCATGCCTTGGAGTCATGACCGGCGCGAAGAGCTATCTCTACGGCTTCTCTATGATTTGGGACCGTTACATGAAGGAAGTCCGGGATTACATCATCGGCGACCCCAATCATATGTTCGTGTACGTAGATGCCACACCCTTTGTCGAGACCATCGATTTGCTGGACAGGTATCATATGTGCTTCAGTGACGACAACATCACGAAGACCGTCCAGTTCATGCGCGGAACCCATCACATGTTGTATATGCTTTCTATCTTGCGCCCCGCAATGGGCAGCGTAGCCGAGCTGACACGTTCGCACGACTGTAGAGTGCGTCCGATCGATGTGCTCGAGGTGCGCCACCAAGAAGATTGCGCAGTCAACGTTGAGGTTCTCGCCTACTGCAAGGAGACGCTAACGAAGTGCGGTGTTTCTTTGTCAGAGATGATCGGGCTCCCTTTCACCCGTGAAGAAGTGGAAGTCCGGCAGCCTCTCGATTTCGCCCCCGTCAACCCAGCCGAGTTTGCAACTACAGGTGAGCCTTCCGGTGCAGATGTTTCCGAAAGTGTTCGCCCGGCGCAAGCCGGTGCAAAGGCGGCTGCGGTGGCAAAGAGGGACGAGGAAGTGAGCAGGCCGGTACCACTCGACTCCTACGGGAGGAGCGTGACTGGGGGCCACTATGACTGCTGGGTGTATAGCATTCATGATGGCGTGAAGTATGTCGACTACGGCGAGGGCCCCAAGAGACTCGACATCATCAAGCAGCCCTCTTTCGATTACGACCCTTCCGTCAGGAGAATCAGTGACGAATACCACCGTTCCCTGACGTGCATCTCCAAGATCCTCCGTGGTCGTGGAACAGAAGGATGCGGGTATGTGATGGATGAGGACGGCTACATGGACCTTGAAGACCTGGGACTCGCGCTCGCAAGGAGCTGCGACATCCCATTCCATGGAATATCCAGAATATCATGGATATCTTCAAGCTGGACAAGAAGCAGAGGTTCATTGGCCTTGGTTGCCCGGACGCAGGCCGGTGCGGAGACGTCCCATGTTCTCACTGGCTTTTCAAGCTGAAGGCCTCTCAAGGCCATGAGGACTGGCTCCAGATCGACGACTCCGGCATCGCGAAGGAGTGGTACGTGAACCCGGGGACTGACTTCGGGCGCTGGTCCGGCTGGAACGTTTGCAGCAACCCTCCAACTGTGCTTTATCACCGCACTGATAAGCGAAATTTCGCTAACATCATGCGGAATGGACTACTGCCAGGTGGAGGGGACCAGCACGAGACAGGACGACCTCACGTTTTCTTCGCTGACGTCCCAAGCACGAATGAACATTACATATCAGGTGTACGTGCGAACAAACCCCTGGAGATACAGATCGACCTCAGGATGGCCGGGCTTTGCTTTTTCAAGACGGAGAGCGATGGTGTCCTCACGCGCGACAAGGTGCCCAACTACACGATTATTTCTGTATTGGACGCTACAAATGGCGATGTATGGTACACTCGCTCCGAGCAATCGGATGCAGGTGCACCAGCTGAGGCGACTGAGGATGAACCCCAGGGGATGAAGCGCGACCAAGCTGTGGTTGATGATCGCTCTACTGGGATAGGGTCGTACTTATAACTTGAGTTATAAGTTACTACAAGTGGACTTATAACGTGGGACAAGTGGACTTATAAGTTTGCTAAGTCCGAGGATAGTTATAAGTTACTTGTCTATGTTTAACTTAGATAGGCCCACTTATAAGTTCGAGCTAAGTTTCGGGTGCCGGGACTTAGAATGAACTTAGCTGGGACTTAGCTTTTTAGCACCATTTGAGGAAAACAGCCTTCGGTCATTCAGCGCTTGCGAAGCAATGTCCCAAACGCGTCTACCTCGCTGAGTCTACGTGTCTGCCTGCGTGCGAAAAAGCACGCGTGCGCTACCCCTGACATGTTGCGGACCACATCGCTGAACGAGAGAGAAAGCCTGACACCGGACTACGCGCGCGCGCATCATTTTTCGAGACGTACGGTCGCTCCCGGCTAGACCGCGCAGGGCGGAACACGGCGTAGCGGCGGCGGGGCCGCTTCCATGTTTGGAAAACACATCGCGGCAGGACCGCGCAGCGACCATCGCGGCAGGACCGCGCAGTGAGCCATCATCGCGGCAGGACCGCGCAGCGAGCCATCGCGGCAGGACCGCGCAGCGACCATCGCGGCAGGACCGCGCAGCGACCATCGCGGCAGGACCGCGCAACGACCATCGCGGCAGGACCGCGCAGCGACCATCGCGGCAGGACCGCGCAGTGAGCCATCGCGGCAGGACCGCGCAGTGAGCCATCGCGCATGCAGTTTACGCTGTTTGTTCGCGCTGCTTCGCACGCTTGGCTCGATGGAGCCGGAGCATTTTTTGCACTGATTGACTCGGTTTAATTTTGTTGTCCAATAATCGTTTCTATAGCGGTGTCTCCGCTGGCGGCCGGTCCGCCTTCATATAGTCGCATGGGGTGGTTTCTCCGCCGGCGGCCGGTCCGCCCATTTTGCTTTTCTCGTTTGATGATATATCATTGTAGCGGTGGTTCCGCTGGCGGCCGGTCCGCCAAGCTTTTTTTGCCACGTTCATTTTCATTTCGAGATGGCACTTGAAGCGGTTGTCCGCTGGCGGCTGGTCCGCCCAGGAATTGTTCGGCGTGATTTTTATTTCGAGATGGCACTTGAAGCGGTGGTCTGATGGCACCTTGCGATTTTTTGCATGTTTGGATTGTGAGTGCGCGGGTGAAAGGCTGCAAGACTCAATCAAGGCTCCAGAATCCAGACTGCTGACTGCAAACTCCACACTCCAGACTGCAGACTCCAGACTGCAGACTCCAAACTGCAGACTCCAGACTGCAAACTCCAGACTCCAGACTGCAAACTCCAGACTGCAGACTCCAGACTGCAGACTCCAGACTGCAGAGTCCAGACTGCCAACTCCAGAATCCAGACTGCAGACTCGAGATTCCAGATTCCAGACACAATGACACCTGGCTCCAGGATCCTGATCATTTTGTGGTGGAATTCGGCCACGGGGCCAAGTTAAGTTATGTTAAGTCGTGGTGACGCAACTGGGCCTCACGGGGAAAGTTTGGCAGTTAAGTTGATTGAGTTACAATAGGGACTCCACGGCTCCACACGACCCGCCCAGGTTAAGTTAAGTTAAGTTTTGTTAAGTTCGAAAAAACTGCACCGGCCTTTCCGGGCTTTGGGGCGGGGCTGTCTGGATGCTGGATTCTGGGGTCTGGACTGTGAATTGTGGAGTTAGGAGTCTGGATTCTGGAGTCAGGAGTCTGCAGTCTGGAGTCTGCAGTCTGGAGTCTGCAGTCTGGAGTCTGCAGCCTGGAGTCTGCAGTGGAGTCTGCAGTCTGGAGTCTGGAGTCTGGAGTCTGCAGTCTGTCTGTGGAGTTTGCATTCTGGAGCCTGGAGTCTGCAGTCTTGATTCTGGAGTTGGCAGTCTGGAGTCTGGAGTCTGCATCGGGAGTCTGGAGTTCTGCAGTCTGGAGTCTGCAGTCTGCAGTCTGGAGTCTGCAGTCTGGAGTCTGCAGTTTGGAGTCTGGAGTTTGCACTCTGGAGCCTGGAGTTTGCAGTCTGGAGTCTGCAGTCTGGAGTCTGGAGTTTGCAGTCTGAAGTCTGCAGTCTGGAGTCTGCAGTCTGGAGTTTGGAGTTCGCAGTCCGGAGTCTGCAGTTTGGAGTCTGCAGTCTGGAGTCTGCAGTCTGGAGTCTGCAGCCTGGAGTCTGCAGTCTGGAGTCTGCAGTCTGGAGTCTGGAGTTTGCAGTCTGGAGTCTGCAGTTTGGAGTCTGCAGTCTGGAGTCTGCAGTCTGGAGTCTGCAGTCTGGAGTGTGGAGTTTGCAGTCAGCAGTCTGGATTCTGGAGCCTTGATTGAGTCTTGCAGCCTTTCATCCGCGCACTCACAATCCAAACATGCAAAAAATCGCAAGGTGCCATCAGACCACCGCTTCAAGTGCCATCTCGAAATAAAAATCACGCCGAACAATTCCTGGGCGGACCAGCCGCCAGCGGACAACCGCTTCAAGTGCCATCTCGAAATGAAAATGAACGTGGCAAAAAAAGCTTGGCGGACCGGCCGCCAGCGGAACCACCGCTACAATGATATATCATCAAACGAGAAAAGCAAAATGGGCGGACCGGCCGCCGGCGGAGAAACCACCCCATGCGACTATATGAAGGCGGACCGGCCGCCAGCGGAGACACCGCTATAGAAACGATTATCGCACAACAAAATTAAACCGAGTCAATCAGTGCAAAAAATGCTCCGGCTCCATCGAGCCAAGCGTGCGAAGCAGCGCGAACAAACAGCGTAAACTGCATGCGCGCGCGCGCCTGCCCTGCTGCGTTGAGTCACACGAAAATGTGTGATTTCCAGCGCGTAATGCTTCATCACTGCCATGCTTCAAAACGCATGTGTTTGCAAACTCAATGAACTTAGAATGAACTTAGCGGACTTAGAAAAACCTCTTTTCTAAGTTCAAGATAAGTTACTTATAAGTCCAAGCTAAGTGCTAAGTCACTTATAACTCCAGCGTAAGTACGACCCTATCCCAGTACAGCGCTGGAACGTATTGCTACAACACGCACAAATGTGGCTTCTCCTCGCGCCCCGCAAGGGGAAGCGAAGAGACAGAAGACTTTCAACCCAATGGAGAACGTTGAGCTGAATGTCGCCACGTGCCCGGTTTGCAACAACAGTGTCTTCGAGGGGCAGGTGCACTGCTCATCATGTGGGCAGTTGTCTCCCCTCAATCCACGCCTGTTGAAAGAGCAACAGAAAAATTACATTGTGCAGCGTTCCAATCTGTTGAAGAAGATGGGCCTCAGCACCCACGTCACAGCTCAGGTCCTGGCATCTGTGGGAACATTTGACCTCCGCGAGGAGGATCGAAGCAGCATCATTCGTGGCTTGAACTCCCCGGACAGTGCTGTTATTCAGGAGGCACGGAAGAAGCTCAAGTCCGCCCTGAAGAACGGCTACCACTCTCTGCTTGATCGCTATGAACTCGACCTTCAATACAGGGTTCGTATGCTTGAGGTGGGCCGTCGGGAGGCGGACATGCTCCGCATGGAGTTGAGCGCAAATCTCGTCTTGGCTGCTCCAAAGCAGTCGCAGGCCCAGCGCACTCTGGGAGTTGGCCTTGGATCAACTTCGGAGTCGCGAATCGCAAGGCTCGCGTATATCAAGACAGAGTTGGAGTTCCTGCCCAACGAACTTCAAGATGCGCTTTCCTCTCGCTGGATCATTATGTTCCAAGGGATGCCTTATAGCCCAAGAGCTTTCATCAACGTGGTCTTTGAGCAAGACAAGCCTCGCAGTATCGGTTGTTGGAATGGCATCATCCATCTGCGAGGCAACACGTTGGACGACCTCCGCAACGAGATGGACTGGATTTTCAGCCAGAATGAGCGGTATGCACGTAACTCGATTGAATATTCGAGGAACGAAAGCAGCAAGCACCTTGCTCGCAATGCAGCCCGCTATGCCGAGCCGAGCGCTCCCGCCGCCCGCGAGGGTGTGCATTGGAGCCGTGGCAGCTGGCAGAACTGGTCCGAATGGAGCGGATGGGGTGACAGTAGCGGAAGCTATTCGACTTGGCAGTGGCGCTAAAAGCGCAACTGTCATGGTTTGCATGAAACAATGGTTCCCCTGACCTTCTCCCTCTGTTGTGTTACTGTTTGGCTGCTTTGTGAAAGGCCCCTTTAACACGCAGAGGGGGGTGAAGAATTTGATCGTTCAATATGGGGTTTTACATCCATTGCATCCGCAGTGTGGCTGTTCAAGCGTGAAAATGTGCGAGCAGCACTTGGACGGTTTGTTGTTTCCTTTTGGGCCCCAAACCGGTAACCCTTGAATCTATAGAATGTGGAGGACTCAACTTCAAACCACACGCAGCGGACTCGCTCTACCCATGTTCATACGAGGCTGTATCAGATTTGGACCGCGGCACATAGCATATGAAGCCCTGCTACCTGGTATGACCCCGTTGCTTATAGGTTCACTAGCCACTCTTTCCGCTTGCTATTGACCCACTAATTGTTTGTGACAGTAAAGTCACCCAAAGGCTTGAAACTGGAGAATGCTTGTTCTTTTGGCCAGCAAGCAATTTAACTTTCGCAGGGGCCGAAACCAAATCTAGAAAAGGGTCGGGATGTGTACAAGATATGGATGTTTGGGTGTGCGGAAGGAACGACGGGCACCAAAAAGCAACAAGACATGTAAAAAGGACACGCTTCAAAGGCTGCTGCCTGTGGGTTACCCTTTTGGTTGTATCAAGAAACCAAAGGGCAGCCATCGATTTGGGGGTTGCCCTATTCGGAGACAACATGAGTGCCAGGACGATCGGAGCGTCTTGGACCTGGTCAAAGGTGCTGCCGTCAGTATCTACACGACTCGCGGGCTGGAAGGCTTCTTCGTGGGCGGTGCCGAGCGTGCCCTGTACTACGCCCCTGTGGCTTGCTTATTCTTCACGATCTATGATACCCTTCTCAGCGTGCTTTGAGCACGGGTCAATCACAGCGCAAACTGCGCTGAAAAAAAAAGAAACGGATGCGAGATGTGAAGAGCTTGGAGCTCTTCCAATCCCAGTCCGTTTCGCCCCGATTCCCCGAGTCTTGCGCGGGCGAGGGTGCCGCTGGCCCGCACGCCAGAAACGCGCCGAACGCCAGATTCGGCCGGCGCTTTGGAAACCCGTGAGGCGGCCACCGGCCGCAAAAGGGGGACTCCCCAACTTCACCGGCGCGCGCACGCGCTGCGCCACAAAAGGGGATAGTTCAAACTTGGCATGCCGGTCACAAGTTGGTTTGCTTTGTTGTGTTCAATCTAGAATGCCACAGGTTGCTGGTTCGCTTTGTTGCGCTTCATCTAGAATGCTAGACGTGACCGGTTCGCTTTTCCTTTTCCTTCCAGAAATGGGGCCTTGCAACTTTGCGCTTGCAAAGCAATCCGAGATTGGGGCCACTCGACGGTATAGCAGGAAAAGTGCGTGCTGCGTCATATACCTGGTGGCTTTGGAGCTGGTTCCAGTTTAGTGGGGACCCAGGATTGACAAGCCCAAAATAGGACGTTGTTCACTCAAAAGGGTAACACCTTTGATTTACTTGGAACCCGGGATTCAGAGAGACCTGGTTGAGCAGTTTAGGGGGTGCAGCTCATTTTAGTGCTTGGATGATTTTGTTTATGGTCAACACTAGTTTCTTCCTTGTTTAGGCATTGTGTCATCAGGCATGCAGGTCAATCAGTTAGTGCAAACACTGAAGGATGTGTAATTAGCACGCATGTCTCAAACATCAGATGTTTCCCACATGCAGGCTGTGCAGGAACCGTCTTTGGCCCTGAAAGGGGCAACAGCAGCCAACATCCTCGTAGAGAAGCCAGCTTCAGCCAACAAACAGTGTGTCAGTCATCTCGATTCGCGCTGCTTGCACATTTCGCACTTCTATTAGGCCTGCTTTTCTTTCTCCCTTCAAATTCCAAGTTGCAAAGGAGAGTGTGTTTGTTCGGGTACCCATTCAGAGATTGGCTCCCGGGAAACCGAATGGACAACCAAGTTTGACAAGGCATCCTTCCAGCTTCAGGGTCCACCTCCTCTTTCACGCCCCACATGTTTGGACACGCGCGAACTGTTTGGACGTCCATTTCCTCTGGGACCAGCCGGAACTTGCCGTCAAAATTTCTGCCAGGCAAGCCGAAGGCGGCCTGTCTCCGCCTAGGGCCAAGCAATTCACATGCGGTTGACATCTTGTTCCACGTGTGGGTCCCTTTTTGGGTTCTCCATTTGTAGCCTATTTGTAGTCCGGGGTTCATCTTAATCTTTGATCTTTACTACCAGATGGCTTAGAATTTAGAAGACTAAGATGTTTGAAGCTTAAGGTTGAATGTTGATCAAGGATTGAGGTGGTTGTCGTTTTGTTCGCTGGGCCTGCAAGTAAGCAGTGGAGGGGTGGAGTTGATTGAACAAATAGAGACGGTTAATGATCTTGACTAAGGTTGAACATTGGATGTTTGCTCTGAGATGCGCTATTCCGATCCTGATCCAGGAAAGTGGGTATGACGAGATTCCCTGCCCCACCTTTCTGGACCCAGCTGCCGAGGCATTGGTCACAGCGTCCTTGAGAGCAGGAAGAAGGAGACGTCTTCATCCGATCAGGCACTTCCACACTTTGGATCCGCTCTGGAAACCGTAGTGATGAACCTTGGCGTTCGAAAGTATATTGACAAGCCAAGATGCTCGAGGCCCATGAAGTACATGAAGCGCAAACAGTTCGGAATTCTTTAGGCTCGAGATTGATCAGGGTTGCCGAAGCCATCCCAAGCCTTTGCATCGAAAGATGGCCAAACAATGGGTACAAAGTTGTGCGATGTTTCCTCGGACCAAATGCGAGGTGAATGCAGTGGGTGCCAGGTCCTCGAGCGCCGTGGTTGGGGCTTGCGGAGTGGGCTGGGCGGAGGGGACAGCAGGCTGGACAGGTTTTTGCCCCAGGCTGACTCAGCTTGGCTGCGCAACCGGAAACGGTGGAAGTGACTCAGACACACTTCAGGTTGAAGGACACCAATTCCCTCACAGACAAGCCAAGAGATGCTGCGAGTCTTACGAGTGTGAGATTTTTCCTGTTGTATGTCATGGTTGCCAGGTACTTGGGTTTTTGTTCCGATATCTTGGGGTAAACCCAGAGGTGCATCAATCCGCGTGAGGCTCTCAACATTTGCTTTCCACCTGTGCAATGGGTTGTGTCGTGTATTACACCGCAAGCAATCGTGCCAGGTCCCCACAACATAGGTGGTTGCCTTCTGCCAACAAGACACAATCATCAACCAATCAGTCAGAAGCATTCCGATTGAGCAATACTGGCCTCGCATTGAGCAGGTGTTGTCACGCTTGGCGTCGGGGGTTTTGGCCACAATCCCACCAAGGGACATGACTTGCCCAAACAGAGACGCCCTGGGTCGGGCCTCTGAATGCTTCCACCGAGCTTTCTCCCATGAGCTGCACCTAGTAGCTATGATTCCGCCATCCTGCCTACTCACGCTGACAGCGAAAGTGTCTTGTGTTTATTGCTTTTGTGAGTGACTTCTGTTTGGCTGGCTTTGTAGGGAGACCAACAGGGAGGGAAGCAACCATTTGCGTTCCTCCAAAGAAATGGAGACAAGCACGACTTTTGACTAAGGCATTAGCTGCATATATCGATGTCAACGATGACATCGTGACGGCGGTCAACCCTGAGGACGGCGAGAAGATGCATTGGCGCCTCCAAATCTTGAAAATTTGGTGGGCTGCCTTAAGGACCTTTGGTGACACCCTGGAAAGGGACATGTCAAGGGAACTGTTTAGTGAATCTACTGCCCCGAACCCCTTTGCGACCCCGTGAAAAAACAGTTCAGAAAAAGGTCTCGAACTAGTAACCTCTCGTTTTGAACAAGGTCTCGTTTTGATGGTTCACTGAACAAAGACCAGGGGACCCCCGTCCCCCAAACAGGGATGTCGGGTCAATTGCCAGATCCCCAGTCCAATGCTCTCACCCGCTGTGCCCTGTGCCAGAAGAAGCTGAAGACGGCGGATGGGCGCGGGGCCTGTCAGCCCTATCTTGCTGAACCCCTCTTCAGGGCTTCCTTTGTGTTCCTTGGTTGTGTGATTTTAGCTGAATGTCATGGTTCGGGCGAAGTTTTAAAGGGAGCTTCCTTTGGGCGGGTCATGATTGAAGGGGAAATGATACATGGACCCTGGTCTTCCCAAAAAACGCCTTCTGCCCCGAGTCCAAGCCACATGGGATGGGGACATATTCTGACATTCTCCGAGCCCAGGAGATGTATGCCCTCGGCGAAACCACCTTCCAGGACTGATGCCTTCTCGGGACTCACTGGCTGCCTCGCGTTCAAACGAGCGAGAGCGGAAGGCCAAAAGCCAGAGGTGCCACAAGTCCTAACCCCAACTGGCGGGTTGCGTTTCGAATGTGTGGAGCCACGAATCCGCCCACAGGATTCGCATCGCTCACATCCTGGTGAAGTGCTCCTTGGCTGGAAGCGGCTTGACTGGCTCAGGAAAGCGCCTCAGCCATGCGAGAACTTCCCCAAAATCCTCTTGGTGTGTCAAATTAGTTGTCGCCATCCCTTTAAGCCAAGGCAATTAGAGTACCCATTCAAAACCCAGCGGTAGGTTTTGAGCCCGTGCTTGGATTCCTCACTTCTGGCCCTGAAGGGGCGTCAGGCGGTGTGTCATTGCCCTGGGACCGGTTTTGCGGATGGCGACGAGAACATGGGAGCGCGCTGCATGTGGAATCGGCCACTGAAGAGCGCAAAGGAGGTGATTCGCAGGGAGAGGAGTTCAACATGCGAGTCTAGACATATGTTTTGTTCGTCACTCGCGATCACCAGAAGGTGCGGGTGCTGCTGTTAGTTGATCATATCACAGGAAGTCAACGTTTGTGAAGTCCAATTGTGTTCGAGTGGAGCTGTCACATTGCCTTGATGCTTCCTTACACCAAGTGCCCCTTTTGGCCCTACAAGCACGGAAGCTGACACGTACTTCTTCTTCTTCCAGCTTGCTCCAAAGCAAAGCTCTCACTTCCTTCAGGCTCGGTCAAGACGAACGCAATGATAGATCCCTTGTAGACGACTTAATTGAATCCAGGTATTGTAAGTGTTGAGAGTATCCTTTGCGGTACAATCCACTGAGATTCTTCCTGTGTTTCTGGGTCTGCCATCACTTTATTCGCTTTCAAATTGAAAAAATAGCAGCAAGCCCGTATCTCTTTCTGGGACGTATCTCTGGATACGGGGCACACACACACACAGGATACGAACACGGGGCACGGGAGACGGGACGGACACGGGCGACGGGAAACGGGACCATGGGAGACGGCAAACCTGTAAGAAGCATTGGCTGGTCGGGACGCCGAGTTGTAGTGAAGGTTTAGGGTCTTCACTCTAAACGGCACAGGACATGGCACGGGCGAAGGATAATTACGGGATACGGGACACGGGACGTGGGAGACGGATTCAGAAATTCTATAATATGTACAATATATGACTTCCAGACTGGCATGGGCTTGGCAGGGCGCCCTTTGAGATGAGTTTAGTAAACACAATTGATTTCCACTGGTTTCAGCTGGGTTCGGCTAGTCCGGACATGCCCTTTTTTGAGCAGTGTCTTGTGTATTTGTCCAAAAAGGGCACGGCCGGGTGCCTTTTTCTGTAGTCACAATGCATGTCAGTTGCGTGCTCGCCACCAGAGACGTCCATTGAGGTCAGCCAGCGAGCGGCCCCGCGCCCTCAGATCCGCAGGCGACAGTGGGCATCGAGTGTTTAAGGCCTCAAGTGGCTCCATGTCTTTTTTGAGGAGATTGAATAATATGAATAATGTTAACTTCGGAGTCCGGAGGATGCTGGAAGGAATCCCTAAAAAAGAGGATCCATTCTCCTGGCACTCCGGATGAATCTGAAGTTGACATTGTTTGGTGTGGGAACGGGCAGAGTGAAGGGCTCTGCTGGGCTGGCAGGCGTTGCTTGGTTATAAGTTGTCCTTGCTTCATTGCCAGCATTAGGATCTAACATCACGGTGCGAATTCTCATCAAGGATCAAGCCACTAGCCACACGTGAGCAGACAAGCCACACATGACCTGCGGTCATGGCTGTTGAGTTGGAAACTGGACTCCCACGCGCCGGTTGCTGCACCAAAGCTCCTTTTCCATGCGTCAATCTGCTTGTTGTTCTCCAACACCCTAGTGTGAGAGGCAAGGCCACCTTTGTTCCGTTTGGTTGGTGCTTTCCCTTGAAACCAAATTGAAAGGGTACCCTCAAAAAACACGCACACATTTCCCTTGGTTTCACCTCGGCACCACACAGGCACGAAGACCTGCGCCTGCGGACCGGACACAGGCGGGGCCAAAGTAGTGGAAAGAAACAATGCGTGCATCCCAACCCGTTTAGCTTGGTGTTAAGGGCAAGCCAAAAGGAGATCATCATTTTGTGCATTCCGGACTTTTAAGACGAACCACAGCGTAACCCACAGGTCCCTTTGCAGGTTGCTTTAAACCAAGGCTGATTGAGTTTCCCTTTGGTGATTGTTCAAGCGAGCATATATGCCTTTTTTTGGGGAACTCTCTCCAAACTGGTTTGGTGGGCATAAGTCCAACCATCAAAGTCCAATTGAAGTTCACGCCATGTAGACTAGGCAGGTCTTTTGTGCTGGGCTTAAAGGGCAAAAAGCCAAAGGGCCGTGAGGCTCGGTCCTAAAGGCCCGGCCCCAAGCAAAGTGGCTTTCCGGAGGCGGACGCCGAGGCCCAGCTTCTGAAGCTCATGGAGGCGGATCGAGGTTTCCGGTTTCGATTCGGTGCGGTCTCGTCTTTGAGATCCTTTTCGTTGGGCCTCAACGGCAAGCCAAAGAACAAAAGCGCAAATATGGAAGGGGGGGGTTCCCCTGTTTTTAGGTACACACAAGCATTCTTTCAGGGCTCCCTCAAAACTGCCGGGTTTTCCTTAAATTCAATTGTGCGGATCGTACCGTGCGAGGCACGCCCGTGCGACTCTGACGATTTGGGTGGCGTTGAAAGTTGGTGCTCTTCTTGGGGTTGTGGGGGCCGGGCACGATGTTTTTGGCATGTGTGTGTGTTGCCCTGTTTGCTTGCGGTGTTTGCAGTAATAGTGGGTCAGGAGTTGGCAGAGCTTGTAGCATTTTGTTTATTTCCGTGGTTTGGTGCGGCGATTTCGAGTCAGGAGTACTATTTGTTGCGGATTTGTAGTCTGTGCGTTTGTAATTTGATTCGTGGGGAAGCCTCTGCTTACAGTTTGGGTATGTTGCTGTTGCTCCCACTTTCCGGGGAGTCTTTTCTGCTTGGTCTTTGCGGGCAGAAGCAAGGACACGGGCGCCATCCCAAATGCGGATGTGGATATGTTGGCCAACCTCTACACCACGATACCGACGATACCTTCGAAAGTTAAAGGTAGGGAGAATTCCGGTGGTCCGGCCAATGGACTTCAGCGATGTTGGCGTGTGTTTAGAGCCAACCCGCAGGTGCTGCTAGACGTGCACCGAAAGGGCCCAGGCACGGAATGCCACTTGCAATGCCAGAGTTCACAAGCAAACACGCGTTCCGGTGCCCATTCTTCGAGGATGCAGGTTTTGTAAATGGCTTGTTGAGACTTGTCGCTTGGATTTTCACGGCTTGGAACTCACCCGTGCGACTTTCGGAAAGCCAGTTTGCAGTGATGCGAACAATTGCACGTTTGGGATGCAGAACGGATCTCGGTTTGCTGGTGGCAGCAGTCACGGTTGGTTGGGTGGACGGGCATATGGCACGACATTGAACCTGCCCTTCATTTGTTTGGGCTTGTTCTTGTTGGGGGATTCCCCCCCCAACAACAAACAAACGGGTTTTCTTTTGGGTTCCTCTTCAACAACAACTGAAAAGGGGATGCCTCAAGCACAGACACACCTGTATTATTCCCCTGGAAGCCTGGCCAGAAGCCGGCGCGCAAAAGCGGCTCAGCGCGAAGTTTGCGGAGCTTGCGAGGGCGCAGCTGGCTCACTTTTACGCTTCAGGAGGCTCCCAATCACTGTGGCGAAATCACCGGCGTACATGGGCTTTGCGGCTCGTCTCGCTGGTGCAGGGTTGACTGGGCCTTGTGTTGGAGGGGATGGCTCATGGACTAATGGGTAAAGGCCATGGTTTCAGCGTGGCCGGAGATGTGGGCCAGGAGCACTCGGACTGCAAGTCGGCAACTTCGGGATCATTGTCGGATTTAGGCCTGCAGCATCAGCATGGCTGCATGGCTTGTTTGCAGGATGTTGTTTGTTTTGTCAATTGGCAGCGTTTCTTGTCCCTCGGTGCATTTGTTTACACTGCAGGCTGGATCAGTCAAGGTCAGAGTCAGCAAGGGAAGGCACCTCGGCAGCGATCGTACTCAACACAGAGAACCTCTTTGTCGCTTTATGGCAGATTTCAGCAATTCCGCTCATCATGACTTGACAGTGGCTCGCGCCTCTGTGAGTGTTGGTGGTGACGGTGGTGGTTAGAGGGGAGGGGGATGGGCGTGATAGATTGAAGAATTAAAACATCCTCAAAATGGTTGAGTGGGCTTGAAGCCTCCAATTGAAATGAATTCATGCTGAGCAACAGCTAGTTTCTGCCTGCCCACCCGAGGAGTTCGATGCGGCAGCATTCGAGATACCTGCTGGAGACTTGTGATTTGCGCAACTTGAGATGCAGCGCAGGCGTTCGGCGTCCTGAAGCTGAAGATGTACTAAAGTTTTTGTCATGGGGTTTCTTAGAGGAAGACAGTGACGGCAGCTGCACTTGCTGGAGCATATGTTGCACCGCTGATTGCATGCATCAACAACTGCGTTATTCTCAAAGCCATTCTGCCCATCGGCATGGTTTAAAGACAAGCTGTCTTCTTGAGGCCTGCCTTCTAGTTCCGTTGGTGTGATGCTGTTGTTTCATCTCCCAAGTCTTTGAACTGACCGTCTTCAACTGATGCCACGTCTGCACCTTGCTGAGTACCCTCCTTTGGGGAGAGCAGGGTCCAGGCTGAGATTTTGCCACGTGGCAAGCCTTTGGATCGCTACATGTGGCAGGCGGACTGCTGAGGCTGAGGTTGTTTTGGGTATTTGCGCGGGATTCTGGAGGAAACCTGAGTTTCTCAACTGTGCCCAATTGGTGCGCCCAAGGTTGGTGGCCTCAGCGACATCATCGTCACCCAGCGAGGTGTAGCGGGCCTTGGCAATGCGGATTTGCGGCTGCTCATTCCACTTGTGATTTGGCCTGCGGAACAACCTAGCGTGAACTGGGGAACGAGTGATGACAAAGTTTCCAAAGTGGACAACACACACACACACACACACATGAAATCGACAAATGGAAGACACTCAATTGTGCCTGCTTTTCCAAGGTTCACATTCTGCACCGCCTTGCATGACCGTCTTCGAGACGCCTGGTATCTCAGCTTGGCATCTAAGCCACCGGCCTTGGCTGCGACCGGCCCAGGTCGCGAAGTGTGTGACATGTCGTGTCATCCAGGTGCTGAGTGGCGCGAGTAACCATATTGTGTGTGTGTGTTTTTTTTTGTACCAAAGATTTGAAGAGGATGGAAGTGGGACCCCCGCGAATCATACACCTAAGCTGCCACCATCCGAATCATACCCCGAATCATACCCCGAATCATACCCTGAGACCAAACCTGTAGTAGTAGCAGTAGTAGTAGTAGTAGCAGTAGTAGTAGTAGTAGCAGCACCCGGGTATGATTCGAGGAATGATTCGGGGGTATGTTTCGGGGCTTGCTTCGGGGCTCAAAATATGTACCCCAAATGGAACACTGGGTTCAGTGGAAAAAAACAACGACAAAAACCTGGTCCATATCCTGGTGGTTTAATTTTGACCCATACCCATATGAGTCACAATCAAAACCCGGTATTAAACTGGTGCACACAGAGAAATAGTAGGACGTTGCAAAGCCAGACGCGGGCAAGTACCAAGATGGGTTGGTTTGTTCTTGCGCACCATACATCGAATCCTGCCCCCGAAACATACCCTGAACAACACCCCGATACCCCCGCCAACAAGTTCCAGGGCCGAGAACGTTATTTTAAGACAGATGGGAAGGCCTTTTCCACCACATAGAGAGGAAGTACCAATCGTGAAACATTTTGGAAGACGAATAGTCACGCTTTCAGACTGAAGCTCTTCATGAAGAATCATGAGTTTCATTGTGAGTGGCATGTTTCCTGCACCAGGGTCCTCCTAGCGAAAACGCGCTGGGGTCACCATTCTCTGCTTGATGCACTAGACCAGGTGTAGCGTTTCACATTCACTGTGTAGGGGCAGCATCCAGATGAACACGACCAGCCTCGGTTGGATTGCAACGCTCCATGGTTAGAGGTTTCGGGGCTTGCAGTTTTAAGGATACTTTGCAGTGGGCCTTGGTGTGGTGAAAAGTAGCTGTGATGAAACAGCACGGCAGTGTTCGAGTAACACCGGTGTTTCCCATCATGTTTGACATGTTCTGTTTGAGAAGGTATTTGCAATTCTGTGGGCAGGATCATTCCAGATGATGTAAAGTCAATGTCCATCCTCGACCACGAACTCTATTAGGAAGTGTGGCGTCAGCTTTCACACCAGAATAGATCAACACGGAACCGCAGGCTTGCCATAAGGCCTAAACTATGCAACAAAACGAATAGCAGGAGAAATCTGGAGTTTGCTACTTGAGAAGATTGAGAAAGTTGAAGCCAAGCATGTGGCGAACTGAGGCATGTGGAGCCACCCAAAGGGCACGGACCGGAAGCGCGTCGGTGTGCCACACCTGCCTGGCTGTCGCTTCGCTTTGGGCCCATTGACTGTTCGGGGAAAGTCAGAAACTGGGGGTCGGGGGTTGTTTCCCTACTCATCACTTTGGGGGGTGATGCCAAAAACCTACATGTGGTTTGTTGCTTCAAAGCCCGGAACCTCCCTCAAGCACCTTGACGTCACAAGGGCGTGGTCAATTTCATCTGATGAGACGTCGAGCTTGGGAAAGCGTTTAACAATCATTACATCAATTCATTTACTATGCCGGGTTCGATTTGACTACAATATATTATCGTATATATAGTTTTTACAACAATTTGTTGATTTATAAAAACAAATACACACATATTTAGAATTGATAATATGTATAATAATTATAAATTAATTAAATTATTTATTGTTTTAATAAATATAATTTCTGAACAATATATTTATTTTGAATTCGAACATTAAATTGGAAAGCATATATAGTTAAGAAATAAAAATATAATTAAATATACATATATTATATATAATAGATATATGATGTATATGAAAATGAATGTGTATATATATATATATTGGTTTAATATATATATATATATGTATTGGTGTTAGATTTGTTTTTAAAATATATTATTGATAAAATGAATATTGAATGATTAAAAATGAGGTCTCTCGAAAATAAAGATGTATTCTTATTAGGTAAAAAATATGTTTTTATTTAAAGGTAATGTTGGATTGGGAATTTTTGTATTTGGGAAAGTTGGGCGAAATTTTTGGTTGGGTTTTTTAATTGGTTTTTGGGGTTTATGATAATTGAATAATTGAATGATTTTAAATATAATAAAAAAAAAAAAAAAACAATAATGAAATATATAATATATTAATTGGTATATGTATTTGATTATTTGTATTGGGGTTTAATATAAATGAAAGAATTATAGTACTTATATTTGTTTTGGGTAAAATACAATAGTTTTAAGTGAAGATTTTAGTTTTTATATATTGAATTAATTTGTTGGTGTGTTTTAGCGTTGTTTTTGTTGGTTGGATGATATGGATATTTTTTTTGTGGTTAGGCATTAGTTATATATAAAATTCTTAGGCAAATTAATTTAGAAACCGATAATAATTTTGTTTTGGTATAAAATTAAATACGAATATTCTTTAATTATATTTTATGATTTATTTTTTTTAGAAAACAATTATAATATATTGGATTTTGATATTTCGTTGTTTAAAATTTATATATTTGTATATTTTTATATAATTATTAAATATTATGTAATTTTATATTAGATTTTTCGGTGTTTGATTAATTGATTTCTAATTTTATTTACCTTATTGATGGAATTAAAAAAATAGATTTTATATAATTCTTATTTATAGATTTTATATATAGGTTTTTAATTATTTTTTTGCTTCTTATTTATATTGTTAATGGTTTTTAGAAACATAAGAATATATAAAGATAACCATAAATAAAACAAATATAAATAAATAAAAATAAACAAAAAAAAGGAATAACAAACAGATAAAGATATACGAAGATGGGCTAATTAAATTACTAATCAAATAATTAAAATATATAAATAAGAAAGAAATATAGAAATATATAAATAAACACACATAATTAAATACTTGTAAATTAACATATAAAAAAACAAATAAACACATAAACAGAAACAAACAAACAAAAATAATTATAATTAAATAAACAAACAAAAATAAACAAGATAGATAAAAACCACATAAACAGACAAACAGAAACACATAAACAAAAACAAACAAATAGACAAATAGACAAACAAATAGACAGAAACAAATTGGCAAAGCCAGACAAAAACAAACAGATAACAAAAAGAAGACAGACAAAGAGATAGAAAGAAAGAAAAAGAGAGATATAGAGACGTACAAAACATAGAGAGGCAGAGAGATATAGAGATAGAAGAATAGAAAACCAGAAAGATAGAGAAATAAAGAAACAGAGAGACAAATAAATAGAGATACAAAATATTAAAGAGACGAAATAACGATGAAAAAAAGAGAGAAAAATTAAAAATCACACAAAGAAAAATAAGAAAGAGAAAACGAAAGAAAAAAAAAAAAAAAAAAGAGGGAAAAAGGAAAAGAAAAAACGTAAACAAAGAGGAATCGAAGAATAGAAAAAAATGGGAAAATAAAGAGAATATTTAGAAATCCAAAAGCCGAATAAAATCCAATATTAGGAAAACAAATGCCAAATTATATTATAAAAAATTTAAATAAAAAACAAAAAACAATATAAAATTTAAAAGATATTTTAAAACCATAATAATCTTTGTAAATATTTAATTTAATATTTCCCATATATATATATATCTCATTATTACATAGAAATATATATATATAGCACAAAAATATAATCTAAAAACTCATATATACAAAATCAAATATTAATTTTAATAAATATCAAATAATTAAATCATCAACAAAACAAATCACTTATATCTAGTTAAAAAACCGAATAACTCTATATATGCAGTTTTTCAATGAATAGTTCTCTAGTGGCCATGCGAAAATGACTGAGTGAGTGAGTGAATTAGTAAGTAAGCGAACGTACGAGCGAGCGAATGAGTGAGTGAAATAACGAATAATTAAATGAATAAATATACAACTATATATATATATTTCAATCAATATATATATATATATTTTTATTTATCATAAAATCTATATATCCTCGCCAAAATGCCATGCTTATCCCATCCACGCGCTCGATAATATCCAATCCCTCTATATAACAATCAAATACTACGCCTGCTATACATACTCACACTCAATTCCCCAGAATATTATGCCTACCACAATCCCGTCCCGAGTCATACATTCAACAATATCCAATTCCTCTAAACAACCATCAAATATTATAACTATCACACAAACCCACATCCAAAATTCTACCTAACACAAAATCTATATACTCTCCAAAACATCGTGCCTATTATGCTTTCATACGCCCCAAATCGCACGCTCGACCAATCCCTCTAAACAATCAAAAATACCACAAAATCTACATACCATCTCCAAAATACACTATACCTAATTCACCCCCCCATATATACCAAATACTACGCCTACCACGAAATTTACGCATCATCTCCAAAATACAATACTTAACACATTTTCATACTTCCCAAACCACGCATTCAACAACATCCAATCCCTCTATATAACCATCAAATACTACGCCTGCCACACATACTCACACTCAAATCCCCTAAAATATTATAACTACCACGAAATGTATATGTTTTCTCCAAAATACAATATCTATCCCTCCCTGAGTTATATATTCCACAATATCCAATTCCTCTAAACAACCATCAAATATAACAATTGCCATACAAACCCATATCCAAATACTCAAATTATTCTGCCTACCACGAAATCTATATATCATCTCCAAAATATCATATCTATTATGTTTTCGTACGCACGCGCTCGACCAATTCCTCTAAACAATCAAAAATACCACAAAATCTACACACCGTCTCCAAAATACCCTACACCTAATTCACACCCAAATATACCAAATACTACGCCTAGAACGAAATCTACGCATCATCTCCAAAATACCATGCTTAACACATTTTCATACTTCCCAAACCACGCATTCAACAACATCCAATCCCTCTATATAACCATCAAATACTACGCCTGCCACACATACTCACACTCAAATCCCCCAAAATATTATGCCTACCAAGAAATTTATATGCTTTCTCCAAAATACAATATCTATCCCATCCCGAACCATGCATTCGACAACATCCAATTCCTCTAAACAACCATCAAATACAACAACTGCCACACAAACCCATATCCAAATACTCAAATTATTCTGCCTACCACAAAATCTATATATCATCTCCAAAATATCATACCTATTATGTTTTCGTACGCCCCAAATCGCGCGCTCGACCAATTCCTCTAAACAATCAAAAATACCACAAAATCTACACACCGTCTCCAAAATACCCTATACCTAATTCACACCCAACTATACCAAATACTACGCCTACCACGAAATTTACGCATCATCTCCAAAATACCATGCTTAACACATTTTCATACTTCCCAAACCACGCACTCGACATTATCCAATCTCTCTTAACAATCATCAAATACTATACCTACCACACAAACCCATACTCAAATACATAAAAGACTATACCTATCACAAAATCCACATACCATCTCCAAAGAGCCGTGCCTATCATATTTTCGTATGCTCGACAATATCAAATCCCTCTAAACAGCCGCCAAATGCTACGCCTACCATACAAACCCATGCTCAAATATTATATCTTTCATAAAATCTATATAGCAATACCATACCTGTAACGCTTTCGTACATCCCCGGACCATGCACTCAAAATCCAATCCCTCTAAACAACCACCAAATACTATACCTACCATACAAACCCATATCCAAATATACGAATCTTATGCCTACCACGAAATCTATATACCATCTCCAAATCACCGTGCCTATTACGTTCTCATACGCCCCCCGAATCATGCACTCAACAACATCCAATCCCTCTAAACAACCACCAAATACTACGCCTACCACGCAAACCCATACCCAGAGTAAATAAATATAAATAAATACATAAAATAAAAAATATAAGTGAATCTAAATAATGAATAAATAAATTAGTAAATAATAATAATAATAAACAAATAGTTAATTAGTCTCTGGATGAGTAAAGATATAAGGAAACCATGAATATCATGTGTAAGCTCAGTTTGGGCCCCGACTCTTGTTGCGCAATAGATTCTTTTTGGCCCAGGCTTCAGGCCTGATCCTGACTCGTTGGTCTACCTGCTGGATCTGCTTTGCAGATCGGGGTTTGTCAAAGCCGCGAGACCTGTACTTCTGCCACCTTTGAAAAGTGATTTATCGGGAAATGGGGCTTAGAGTGGTTTTTCTGCCAGCTGAGGCGGTTTCAACAGGACAACGTTGTGCTGAGGCTCGACTGATCAGATTGCGCGATTCAAGCGCTCATTGGGCCCGAAACGTCCAAGTGGAATTCGCCTAGGCCAAAATGTTGACAATCCCCCGGCCAGAGTCTGAGCTGCTCCCCCAAATGGCCAGGAGGAAGTCTTACTTCTTGAGCGGATTAGCCAAGCAAAGGTCCCGACTTTTTGTTCCCCACTACAGTGAGTTTTCTAAAGCAGTACACCGCCCTCTTCTTCCCTCCGAACTGGTCTGACTGTCCTTCCTGAGGCTTGGGAGAGCACGCCTGAGTCCTTCGGATGTGAGACTAACTGTGCCGCCATCGCTCTTGAGCCTGGCAATCGAGATGCAGACTGGAGACATGCCAGCATCAAGTTCTTTCAGCCTTCAAGCCAAAATCACATGTGTCAAGTCAGGTTTGCCCAGTGTTTCTTGTTCAGGCAGATACGTAAGTCCACTCAACACGGGAGTCGTTAAGAGGGTGAGAGATGGTGAGAGTACATGCCTGCGAGGCAGCACCATGCCCTCTGATGTTAGCTCTCTGCACGCTGGCAAGGCTCTGAAATCAAAGGGGCTCCCAAACCTCCGGAACCTGAACAATTCCTTCACATCCAAAAGCCAGCGTTGGTCCTTTGAGCTTCCTGTTGGTTTCCCTTTACATCAGCCCCAAGAAGGTTCCTTAAAAACCAAACATAGCCACACAAACAAATTTTGGGACTTTGCCCGGGCCTGAGCAAAGTCTGATGGAGGATGCTGGTCCTCTTGCGCCTTTGTGCCGCCGATCAGATCCTGCCAGGGGCGAGCAAACAAACGCAATGCGGGCGGGCCTTCCACCCACTTTGAATGGACTTGAATGGCCCCCACTGCCACTTTCCTCTTCGAAGAACACCTTGCATGGGTTGTACACATGTCTTAGGTCGCCAAACAGTCACGAAGTTGGCTTCCGCGATCGAACAACTAAGAGCACCGCACACAAAAAAAAGAAGCACGCATAAACAGAAGTACAAGCACAAACGCACAAACCAAACAAAGAAACAAAGAACGAAAGAACAACATAAACCAAGAAAGAACAAATGAAAAGGAATATGGAAAGAAAGATAAAGACAGAAATAAGTAAGTAAAGCAAACACAAGGACAGACAGACAGACAGACAGACAGACAGGCAGACAGGCAGACAGACAGGCAGACAAGCAGACAGGCAGGCAGGCAGACAGGCAGGCAGGCAGACAGGCAGACAGGCAGACAGGCAGACAGGCAGATAGGCAGACAGGCAGACAGACAGACGCACAGACAGACAAACAAACAAACAAAACAAAGCAAATAAACACCAACACAAACGGACAAACAAACAAACAAACTAGAAACGCTTGAAATAACACAATCAACGAAACAAGAAAGCACACAAACAAACAAACAAACAACAAAGAAACAAACAAACAAACAAACAAACAAACAAGCAAGAAAGCAAGCAAGCAAACAAACAAACATCACAACATCTTGTGATTAATTACCCTGAACAACGAAAAGACCTAAACAAACAACCAAAGAAACCAACAAACAAAGGAACAGTCAAACAAACAAACAAACAAACAACCAAATAAGCAAACAATCAAACAAACACATCAATACATAAACAGCCTGATAAAAACACAAGCAAACAAACACATACGCAAGGAAACAAGCAAGCAACCCATCCAACCAATTGCAAACGCACAAACAAACAGTTCAACAACCGGTTAAATAAACAGTTCAACTAGAGGACGATTGGCCCGAAAGCATTTTTCCCCAAGTGCTCATCCAGCCGCGGAGACACCTCTTTACATTGCTGCGGCGAGCGTGTCTGCACGCGGCGATGCTCAATGTGTATGGTCACATGAGAGCTCCATCTCATCATCCTAGTTTCCTCTCGAACTGCGCCGCGCGAATTCTCACGAAAGTGGTCTGCGCAAGCTGCATTGTGCCAGGCTGCTGCGCGCAAGTTGCTCTCTGCAAGCTGCTGCACGCAAGTGCTCTGTGCAAGTTGCTCTGCGCAAGTGCTCTGAGCAAGTTGGTCTGTGCAAGTTGCTCTGCGCCAGTTGCTCCGTGCAAGCGCTTTGCGCATGTGCTCTGTGCAAGTTGGTCTGTGCAAGTTGCTCTGCGCCAGTTGCTCCGTGCAAGCGCTTTGCGCATGTGCTCTGTGCAAGTTGCTCTGTGGTTGCTCTGCGCAAGTGCTCTGCGCCAGTTGCTCCGTGCAAGCGCTTTGCGCATGTGCTCTGTGCAAGTTGCTCTGCGCAAGTGCTTTGTGCAACTGCTCTGTGCAATTCGCAGAGCGCAAGTTGCTCTGCGTAAGTGACTCTGCGCAAGTTGCTCTGCGCAAGTGCTGGGAATGTACGTCGCGTACTATTTTTGTGCTTAAAAGTTGCGATTTTCCAGCCGGAGCTGCGGGAGCACGCTCCGCATACTACGTCTGTGCTTAAAAGTTGCGATTTTTCAACCGGAGCTGCGGGAGCACGCTCCGCATACTACGTCTGTACTTAAAAGTTGCGATTTTCCAGCCGGGGCTGCAGGAGCACGCTCCG